>MU226906.1:2701542-2716826 GCA_018584345.1 Thuja plicata
CTCCCCTCTTTACCATTGAGATGAATATTTATGGGCACGCTCACTCCTGCCAATTCAGGGAAGACGATGCCCTGTACCTACAATCCTGTCACCAAAGAACACACATGTACATGCATAATATAATATCGCAATCAATGATAGGGATCGGTCGAACATGTGGATCTCGCCGAAGAAAGTAACTACGTCTCCGTCCTCTATCACAACAACACATCAACAAGTACATTCACATATAAGACAACCATACACATGCAAGTATGGGGTAAGTATATCATAAACTGAAATTGACAAATAATAATAAACATGATAACATCATCACATCTATCTATGCATAAAGTAAAATCATGACATCATAAAACAAGTATCATCATCAAATAAAATAATATCCACTCACATGAAATGTGGCCTAAAAGAATTCGGCCAAACAACTGAATCCAATGCCTAAAAGTACGGCATCCTAAACTAGAAAGTAAAACATGAGTGGGTATTACATGCTAAGCTTTTGTAACACTTTAAACCTGAAATGCACAGTCTGTTTCAGTGAATGAAACATCAAGGAAACTCTAAAACTTATAAATTTAGGAACAATTACATAAATGTAATAACATCACAAGAAAATGACATAGAGTGGACCATGCAATACATTCACATAACTGAGAATCCTGAGGCATAATATATTTAGAAAAGCTTAAACACAGATGCACTAAAATTGGAGATTACAAATAACCAGCACAAAAAATTTCATAAGCACTGAAACTCCAAAATTAAAGGGCTCAAAGCACGATCAATTTGTTTTAAGAATTCAAGATATCCATTACAGTTTGAGGCTTACAATTTTTTTTAAAGAAGTACCTGCAAGAGTCTTGTTCTATTTTTCCAAAGTTAGCTTTAAAATCCTCCTTTCTCTTTCTCTTTTTCTCATTAGAACAACTCACCCTTTTAAAGTCTAAGACATGATCTCATTCTTCAATATAGAAAGTGATTAGAAGAGAGTGATAGGTGTCTCACTCTTTGGAGTCAGGAGAGAGAGAGATATTTTCATCACCAATACAAGAAACTGACAGCTGTCCCATTCTAATCCATTACCATAAAAACATTGCTCATCATGCTATGCAACCACTACTTCTCACAAAATAGTGTAATTTTTTTTGAAAATTGCGTCGAATGGGAGCTTGAGAATGTGCTGAAACATGTGAGAATTAAGTATGCGGGCATGTATTTCATGTATTATTTTATCTTGGATGAGGATAAATGCACAACCTTCAAGTGCTATCTTTCCATAGAAGCATATACAAAACTCCCCAAAGTCCCATGAGAGAGCCATGAGAAAAACTATGCGAAGGCTACGGTGGGACACACGATTGATAGGATTGAAGTCTCCTTTGAAGAGAAAGCTGGATTCTCTTTAGAAACCCATTAGAGAACCACATGTATTATTCATATATTATTTTATAATGCTTGGGCCCACTAAAAAAAGGTATCACGAACATTTATTCTAGGCAAAGGTCAAACCTGGGAAACCAAAAGCCCGATGATTACTATAGAGAGAAGCTTCTGAAAGAAAGGGGAAGATGTTGGGCAGAAAAAAAAATTGTTATCCAAATAAATTCCAAGGTAAAGCCTTTTAGAAAAGAGAGCCAAGGTGGATAAGTGATGTCCTTAGAGGAAAAAGTACAAAAAAAACTTAGCAGGCAATTGCATTCATTTTTAGCTTTGTAATGAAACTTTATATTTGATACTCTATAGAAATAAAACTTCCAACTAACATTATAGATCAAGTAGTCATTAAGTAAACATAGCTCATCTAGGGATTTATGTGTGTGTAGGAGGTTTATTCCTTCCCTTTACTTAGAGGAAGAAAAGGGCTCTATTCACTTGCTACACTACATAGGTGAGGTATTATCCCATAGCTAACCGAATAGATCCTCACTTCCATTCAGGCATCTATATCCCCAACGAGGTTATCACCTTGACAAACATTAACATTTCTCTTCTTCTAGCCAGGCTTCGATGGCCCTGATAGAGTTGTCAATATGACCTGAATTTTGCATCTTTCCTTATTTATTATTTCTTTTTCTCTTATGCCTCTTGGATTCAATTTGCACGAATTATTATTAAATCGTATATCTAGGTTGGCTTTGAAGGTGGTGGTAGGACACCTCTGATTTTTCACCGAGCGTGCAAAGGAACCCCATTTAATCCTCATTGATAAAGGTATTTAAATGTAAAGTGTAAAAAATCTAGACTAGACATCACTAATTTTTCAATGGAATGACTACAATTAATGCATAAATTCTATGAAGAATGTGCTCACACATATCGGATATCAAATATAATCTTTTACTTTGAGCGCAAATTAAATGCCATTACCTTTTGGGAGTTCGAAGAGTAAGTTGTCCCTCTGATGAAATCACTAGCACCAACACTTACCTCACCATCCACAAAAACCAAGCAAACGGAAATTATTGGAAAATGGGTAAGGTACTTCTACAAAAATTGAAGTAATATTCTTTTAGAAGGATTAAATGTGACATGCCTATAGACTTAATTACTTTCTCTTTAAAAGTGAAATCCTTCTCAAAAGATGGTACAACATTTGGAAGGCCTTTGGCTTTAGAATGAAGCTTTTATTTGATTATCCAAAAAGCATGGATACTCTAGTGAGACTAACTATCCCACTACATCAAGATCCCTTTTTGGGATGAATAGATGATGATCATCTAGCCATGCTGGTTAAGAATTGCAAAAAAATGGTCCTTTTGGCCCTGAAATGGGTACTACAAGAGGAATTCCTAAACAATGAAGATAGGTATAGGCTTAACACTGATATTTCATCTCACTTTGTTGGCTTTCTTCTAGAGTTGGGGGAATCAAGGGACACAATCTCCTTCCTAGAAGAAAGCATGTTTGGAAAGATTTACTGCGAAGGGCTTGAGAACATGCTTGATATGGCATGAAAGGGTGTGAGGTTTCCATTGAAAACCAACTTAAGGTTTCATTTGGAGATGGGTGCAAAGGTTCTATTTGTTCCATTTGTAATGAAATTCCACTTTCATCTCCTCAATATTCATTTCTACTATGATAGGCATGGGTTCAAATGTTAGGAATAACAGTCCACAAGCACAACTGAGAGGGGGGCATGAATTAGTTATGATAGAGATTATTAATTTTTAAACTTTATAAACCAAAAATTTAATGCAAATGATAACACAGTAAATGCCAAAACAATAACACAATCCTTATTATCAAGGAAACCCTGTTAAAGGTAAAACCCCATGGTAATTAGCACCCACAAATGATGTACTGAGAGTATAGTATCCCTATTAAAATATTTAGCCCTGTTAGGATCTTGTTACAACATTACAATACATAGTCCCTGTTAAAGGACAGACCTTGTTAGGAGTCAAGAGTAATAGTGGGCTCACTTCCTAGGCACACTTCTCAAAGAAGGTTAAGGCCACCCTCAAGGATTAACAATCCAAACAAGTGTATATCATAAATATGAAGTCCAGTGAACTGTTTGATAGAAACTATCTTTGCTTGGTCAGTTCCAATGAAGTACTATAATCACAAAATATTCTCTATATCCAGTAGCCAATCAAGCCTCACAGCTTCCATACTTCTTTGTCTTTCAATTACCTTCTCATCATACCTCTATCACATCTTTTCAAAAGAAAAGATCTCCCATTTATAACCTATTACAATAATTGATTAGGTCATCCAATTAAGCTTCCCAATATACAAATAATTATGTAACCCCTTGCTAAGATACAAAAGGTACCTAAAAAGAGTAAACATCAATTACAATACATAAGATATACTCCAAGATCCACAATCCATGCTTACAATCCATAATACACGCTACATCTTTGAAGTTGGACCCAAATAGGTCTCCTCCAGAATACACACCACAAATGACATCACCGACAATCTCACAACTATTGATCAACAAGGAAAATTCCTCAATATGTCTTCTATCATCCCTTAAGTTCACATAACTTGAATCATCTTCGCCTATAAGATATACCCAAAATATAGAGACCTACTCTTTCAAGCATCACTATCATAGTCCAAAAACTAGTCTTCACTAAAAGATATGTAACATCTCCAATATGCAATATTAAGACAAGAGACCTTAGGAATAAGGTCATCACACATACTTGTTCATATACTTGTCTTCAATCATTCTGATTCATCCGTACAGTGTCCGTACACTTCTGTCAGTCATCATACAATAGTAATAACCAGTCTGTTCACTCCACATAAATATATGTTGACATCAGTGAAAAAACAAGAATACTAAAAAAATTAGTAGCACCCAAATCTGATATCATCCAATAATCTCCCCCTTTAGCATTGATGGCAACATATGGGGAAATCCATCAACCTAAAAATTACTTTCTCTCAATACAATCTTCTCAATATCCTAACCATAAATCTCCCTAAAATAGTAGGGATTTTCACATAGAATCTCCCCCCTTTGGAAACAATGGAAAAGGGTGCCATAAATCTTCTATAAGGTGTATCTTTTCAAATCTTCATGTCTAACAACCAGGTGCAAAATCACCCAAATGTGCTCTAGAGTGTTCTTGCGATAACTCACCCTAAGGAGTAGATCCATACATCAAGTCTAGAAAATGATATAGCTCTGAAAGACACTGGACTGATGCATTCCAGCATAAATTAATTACCACTGGGAGGGGCTCTCACCTCAAGCATTCTTCTAAGATATTCAAAAGCATCTTTTGGTAAAGGTTTTGTAAATATATTTTGTTTCTATTCCTTTGTGATAATATACTCTAGTCTAATCTCTTTCTCTGAAACCTTGTCCCTTAAAAATGATACTTAATAGAAATATGTTTAGTCTTTGAAAGCATTACAAGATTCTTCAACATATTCACTATGCTAGTGTTATCACAATGGATAACCACTGGCTCTTAAAAAATTATTGCAATTTCCTTCAACATTTGTTTCATCCAAACAACTTGTGTACAATTTAGAGCAGCAACAACATACTCTGATTCAATAGTAGACTAGGCAATATAGTCCTACTTCTTACTTAACCAAGAAACCAACCTTTTTCTAGGGAATAATGCTCCACCACTTGTACTCTTTCTATCATCCACATTACTCGTCCAATCAACATTAGTGTAAGCCTGTAAAATAAAGTCATCTAATTTTTCATACTATAATCCATATTCTATTGTTCCTTTCAAGTATCTGAAAATTATTTTCATAGGAGCAAGGTGTGGCTCTTTAGGATCTGCTTGATATCTTGCCATAATTCTAGCTACATTGGAAATATCTGGTCTGGTGTGAGTTAGATATTGTAGACCACCAATCATTGATTTGTACTTTGTCTAAAAAACACTTTGAGTCTCATCACTACTAGTCAGTTTGTAACCAGTCACCATGGGTGTCCCAACAGGTTTATAATCTTCCATTCCAAACCTCTTGAATATTTCCTTAAAATACTTTTTATGATATATAAAAATACCATTCTTACTCTAATTAATTTGCAAACCAAGAAAAAATTTCATTTCACCAATCATTGACATTTCAAATTCATTTTCCATTTCTTTAGAGAACTTCTTAGTCATTTTATAATTGCCTCCAAGAATGATATCATCTAAAAAAACTTCTATGATTAAGATTCCATCTTCATCAGTTCTTAAATATAAATTACTGTCTGCATTACCTTTTCTGAAACCAAGATGAAGTAGATACTTGTCTACTCTTGCATACCATTCTCTCAGTGGTTGTTTCAGTCCATACAATGCTTTCTTCAATTTACAATCCATGTCGTCATCTTGTGTCAAAGGAAATCCATCAGGTTGCTCTATGTATACTTCTTCTTTTAAATCTCCATGCAAGAATGCTGATTTCACATCCATCTAATATACTTTAAAGTCTTTATGTGCAGCATAAGTAATAAATAATCTCACAGCTTCTAACCTAGCAATAGGAGAAAATGTTTCTTCAAAGTATATGTCTTCTTGTTGCGAGTAGCCTTTACAAACCAATCTAGCCTTATTTCTTACCACTGTTCCTTCCTCATCTATTTTATTTCTAAAAACCCATTTAGTTCCTATCAAATTTTTGTTTTTAGGTCTTGGAACCAATTCCCAAGTACTATTTTTCTTTATTTGTTATAGTTCTTCTTGCATAGCTTTAGTCCAAGATTCATCTCTACATGCTTCATCGGTAGTTTTCGGTTCAAATTGAGAAATCAAACAAATTTCATCTCTTACTTTAGATCTAGTCATCATTCCTTTACTTGCATTACCAATGATTTGATCTTCATGACGGTTCTTCTTAACATACCTTGGAGTCTTAGGAGTCTCAGTAAGCTCAATTGATTTATCTTCAATCTCATTATCAACCATCAAAGGCTCTTCAGGTTCAATAGTGACCTCTTTTATCTCTGCAATCTATCCACAATCATACATTCTTTCTTGAATCTAAATATTTTCATCTATCCTTACATTAGCACTTTCAATCAACTTAATCAATCTCAGATTGAAGAATTTATATGCTTTTATCTTAGTAGAATAACCAAGGAAGATTCCTTCATCACTTCTAGCATCAAACTTCCCTATCTCATCATCTCTTTTGATATAACATTTACTTCCAAATATTCTGAAATATTTTAGAGGAGTATGATCAAACCATAATTCATAAGGAGTCTTACTTGTGCCTTCTCTGATTTGAATTCTATTAAGGGTGTACATAGAAGTACCAACAACTTCTCTCCAATGAAAATGTGATACATTTACTTCCAGAAGCATAGTTTTGGAAGCATCTAATATTGTTCTGTTTCTTTGCTCTGCTATCCTATTCTGTTGTGGTTTTCTCAGTGTAGATTTCTGTCTGAATATTACATAATCTTCACAGTAGGTATTAAATAAATTTGAAGTAAACTCACCACCTCTATCTAATTTTAAACATTTTATCTTCAAACCAGATTCATTCTCAACTTTTTCTTTGAATAACTTGAATTTTTCAAATGCCTTTGATTTATCTCTAAAATATGTAACCCACATCATTCTATAAAAGACATTAATAAAAAGTATAAAGTACCTTTCACCATAATAAGAACTTTCTCTTATAGGACCACATAGATCTGTATGTACCAAATCCAATTTCCCTTTTGCTGAATAAGATTTTCTTTTAAAACTGCTTCTAGTCTTCTTCCTCATAGCACACTCTCTACACATAGTGTTAGATGGTTTCACAATCTTAGGTAGATCTCTTACAAAAATTTTCATACTTGCCTTCACAATGTTATCAAAGTTGACATGACAAAATCTTCTATGCCATAACCAACTGTCATCAACCTTTATAATAAAACAAGAAGCTTCAGATGTATTCAATTCAAATACATTACCTCTATATTTTGTACTAGATGCGATCAAGTCTCCTAATTTACTTCTGATAGAAAATTTCCTATCAATGAATTTTAATTGATAACCTCTGTCCACTAGCTGTCCAACATTCAACATATTATGCTTAAGTCTATCAACAAGTAGTACATTGTCAGTATTAGTTTTTCCATCCAGAGAAATAGATCCAACTCCAATGATAAGTTTAGGAGTATTGCCACAAAATCTAACAACACAACCATCATATCTTTTCAGACTAAAAAACTTATTTTTATCTCCAGCCATATTATGTGAACAACCACTTGTTAGTAATAACTGAGAGGGGGGGGGNGGGTGAATTAGTGGCCTCAAAAATTAATCCTTAAATCAACCATTAAAACTTATAACTACCAATTATGTCTGTAGTTATCTTCTGTCCTACAAGATGAATGCCTTGAAATACTTATATCAATTTTCTACTTGTCAGATTGCTTTGTAAATCTCTCTTCTTTATGATTACCGATAAAAGTCAACTATTTACTGAAACACAGTAAATATGCAGAGTATGCCGATCAATCCAAAATTGCATATGTGAAATGTAAACAGTAAAGTAATGAAACATAAACACATAACACATCAATTTTTAACATGGAAACCCTATTAAGGGAAAAACCACTGGGATCGGTACCCCAAATTTTTACTCTTCTAAAGTGAGCTCTGTTAGAAGCCAACCCTGTTAAAAGCTACAAACATAGTGTTAGGTGTGACCTTGTTAGAGGATTTAAAAGATAGTTTGTCATCTAGTATCTGGCATCTAATGCTACCATCCTTGATGAAACTCTCACTTGGCCTGTAAATAGGTATCAGGCATATCCAATGCTACTTTCATGATCAAAATTTTTGATACTCCTTGGAATGTATCTCGATTACAAAAGAATTTTAAGTCCTTCTTGGTTAAGAGACTTGATACTTCAATGGTTAAATTGAAACATTAATGATTTGTTCATACATACAACTTAATTGCAGATTTTTAGATCTATTGTAAGTGCATTACCTCTCTGATCAATATAATCAATTCTATACCTTTTCTCCACACTGTTCTTCTCTGTGTTGCTATCTTACTATTGGTGTCTATAGAATCTAGCTCTTTCCTTAGCTTGATTGATCAGGACTGAATGAAGACTTTCTTCTCCTTCATATTTTCTTTAGCATCTTTCCTCTTCTCTTTTTCACCCCACACACCCATTTGTAATGAATTGGTTTTTGTCTCTTTATAGACATGTTTTACCTTATCTTGGATTTCTTGATTCTTGGCATGATCCACAATTCTTGCCAATTAGATTTAAAGCAAACTCCAGTTTTATCTCAAAGAGATATTTTTTCCAACTGGACAAATTAGCTTTAAATCAATTACTTATCCTCAGCTTTATCTGGATGATTAAAAAAATGATAAGTATATGTTAAGTCTATTATTAGCTTCTTGACAGCTCAGCATTTTTTCATTTCTAAACTCTCTATTCTATCGGTCAACACTCCAGTTAGTCATCGGTGATAACTGACTGTTCTATTAGTGTGACTTTAGTTGTCATCAGGATCTTTGTCCTTACCTTTTTCATCAGGAAACACTATAATTATTTTTATTGGGTTACTCTGTTCTTTTCTCGTCGGGAAACACCGTGACTTTGCTCATTGGTAATGCTATGCATTAGCTCATTAGGTAACACTGTGACTTTTTCTCTTTTACTCTGTCCGTCGGCGTGCACTCCATCGGTGTATATAGTCACTTAGTGAATACTTGACTTATATGCATTACTCATAGCATAGCCTTTGATTAATTAGTTCTTTGAAGTCTTTGGTAGTATTTCCATGACCTTATAGATTATATCAAGTTGACATCAATGAAAATACAATACATTAACTAATTTAATGCCTTGCATGATCATCAACTTAACATCTTTAAACATTCAATCAGTTACATGTCATCAATCTCTCCCTTTGGCATTGACGACAACATACTACATTATCATACTATACTATTACTAATACAATATGAAATATACAGTTTCATCAAGCTTTCCTAATATAACTATTACAAATGTCTAGCTATTGGTAAGCTCAAATAGCTTTGATTTGATTCTTGCAGCTTTCTTTCTGTCTTCAATCCCTTCACTGGATAGATGTTGAATCTTTCTTTCTCTGATGTGATGTATTCTCCTTCTGTGTCAAACTCTCCCCCTTTGACTATTCTCTTTTCTTATGATGTCTCTTGCCAACAATTCTTTCTCTTGGTGTGTACTCTCCCTTTCTTGTTACATTTCTCTCTTTGGGTACTTTGATGGATATGATCTCTCCCTGAGATGATAATGGATATAATCTTTCCCTTTATTAGTATGATAATGAGATATCTCTGTCCCTTTGACAACAATGCCAAAAAAACATCTTTACCAAACAAGCTTTTGATAGTGATGCCAAATGGATCCTTTTTATCCATAATATATTCCTTGAATTTCCCAATCCATCGATATAACTCTAGTTCTTGGAGTAGATAAATACCTTGTTGTGTATAGATGTATCTTTGAAGTCCATCTCTCTGCTTGCATAAACATGAATGATATTTTGATAATATGTAGGCTGATACAAACTTCTAGTTATCTTACTGACCAGTAGACAAGGGTCTGACCCATAGTCTCTTTCTCAAGTATTTAAATGCATCCTTGGATAGTGGCTTGGTGAAGATATCAGCCAATTGTTCCTTTGATTGCACATACTCAAGTATCACCTCCTTTGCTTGATCTTGTTCTCTTAAATAATGATATTTGATGGAAATATGCTTTGTTTTAGCATGCATGAATAGATTCTTGGAAATGTTTGTTGTACTTGTATTATCACAGTAGATAATTACTGGTTCAAGAATTTTCATATGTATACCTTCCAGTAACTATTTGATCCATGCAACATTTGAGCAATTTGTAGCAGCAACAACATACTCTTCTTCTACAGTAGACTGAGAGATGCATCCTTGCTTCTTGCTAATCCATGTGATAAGTCTATCACCCATAAAGAATGCTCCTCCAGTTGTGCTCTTCCGGTCATCAATATTTCCAGCCCAATCAATGTCGGTAAAGACCTTAAGTTCAAATTTTCCTTCTCTTCTATACCATAAGCCATATTCCTTGGTATTCTTTAGATATCTTAGGATTCTTTTCACAGCAATCATATGTGATTCCCTAGGATTAGCAAAAAATCAAGCAACTATTCCTACTGCATGTGCAATATCTGGTCTAGTGTGTACAACATACATGAGTTTTCCAATCATTGATCTATACAAAGTCTGATTTACCTCTAATGACTTGTCCTCCTTTGTCAGCTTACTTCTAGTTGCCATCAGTGTTCCAAATGGTTTGGAATCTTCCATTTTGAATATTTTTAGTACTTCTTTGATGTATTTGGATTGTGTAATGAAAATACCTTCATCTTGTTGCATGATCTGTAGACCAAGAAAGAACTTGATCTCTCCAAACATAGACATCTCAAACTCTTTGCTCATTTCATTTGCAAATGATTTGCATAGCATATCATTGCCTCCAAATATGATGTCATCAACAAATATCTCATAAATCAAAATGTTAGCATCAGTATCTTCCTTCAAATACATATTACTATTTTCACTAGTCCTTACAAATCCAATACTTATAAGTAGGAATGAAGTCTTTCATACTAGGCTCGGGGTGCTTGTTTCAATCTATACAGGGGTTTGTGAAGTCTACATACCATTTCCCTCTTGTCTGGATCAACAAACCCTTCTGGTTGTTCAATGTATACCTCTTCTTCAAGTATTCCATTTAGGAATGCAGACTTGACATCCATTTGATATACCTTCAATCCTTTACATGTAGCATAAGCAAGTAATATTCTTACTCCTTCTAGCCCTACAATGGGTGCAAAGGTCTCTCCATAGTCAATCCATTTTTCTTGTGTGTACCCCTTGCATACTAGTCTTGCTTTATTTCTGGTGACTTCTCCATTCTCATTTAGTTTATTCTTGAATATCCATTTTGTACCGATGACATTCTTGTCATCTGGTCTCAATACAAGTGTCCATGTCTTGTTTTTCTCTATCTTCTCAATCTCTTCATTCATAAAATTTATCCATTCATCATTATTAAGTGCAGCATTGATAGATTTTGGCTCATAATCACAAATAAGACATCTTTTATTTAGAGACTTACTTCTGGTTCTCATACCAGCCTTCTTGTCTTCAATGATTTGGTTCTGTGGATGATTCTTTCTAACATATCTGGAAAGTATAGGTTCAACTCTTTGTCTATCAGCTTGATCATAATTTTGTCCTTCATTCTGTTCTCCATCACTTTGTGCATCATCTTGAGAAATATTCTAATCATCAGTATTTGCAGCTTGATGCTCGAGTGCAATGATCTGTTGCTTGGGAGCTCTACATTTTTGGCAGGTAGAGTGTCAGGTTCTTCATTGTATACAAACCTATTGTAGTCCTCTGGTTCTTTAGTGCTTTCCTTTTCATTCTTCTCTACAAATTCATCTATCTTTACATTTGCACTTTCAACAATTTTGTTAGAGGCCTTATTTAGACATTTATAAGCCTTTCTCTTGGTAGAATACCCTATAAAGATTCCTTCATCACTCTTGGAGTCAATTTTTCCATTTCTATCATCTTTTAAGATATAACTCTAACTTCCAAACATTTTGAAATAACTTACATTGGGTGTGTATCCATACCAAAGCTCATAAGGTGTCTTTTTGGTGTCTTTCTTAAATTATACTCAGTTCAATGTGTAAACAACAGTACTAACAACTTCTCTCTAGAAGATTTGGGTGCTGCCTTTTTCTATCATCAATTTCCTTGCACAATCAACTATGGATTTGTTCCTTCTTTTAGAAATTCCATTTTTCTACAGTGTTCTTGGTGCATAGACCTATCTTTTGAAATAAATTCCCCTCCTCTATCTGATCTTAAGCATTTTAATTCTTTACCACTTTGTTTCTCAACCATTTCCTTATACCATTTACATATCTTAAATACTTCTAATTTATCTTTTAGAAACATGAGTGTCATCATTCTAGAGTAATCATCAACAAAGAGAATAAAATATCTATCTCCATAATAACTCTTTGTCCTCATAGGTCCACATAAATCAGTATCAACTAATTCTAGAATGGCATCAGATGGATGGGTTTTTCTTTTGAAACTAGACTTTGTCATCTTACCTTTTTGACAATTCTTACACATGATGTTGTCGGGCTTGGTCATCGTCGGTAAGCCTTTGACATTTCTCTTTTTGCTAATCTTTATCATGTTTTCAAAGTTCACATGACACACTATTTTGTGCCACAACCATATGTCTTCGTTTGTAGCAATCAAACAAGTGGTGTCAGTATCATTTAGATATAATAAGTTACCTTTTGTCTGCTCACCGGTACCAATCAGAATTCCTTATTTATTGAAGATCTTTTCCTTCTTATTTTCAAATGCTACTCTATGACTTGAATTATTCAACTGAGAAACACTCAATAGATTATAATTCAATCCATTTACCCAATAAGAATTTTCACATTTTATCTAGTTATTCAACATTATGGTTCCTCTACCTTCAACTAGAAAAGGTTTATCATTACCCATTCTTACTGAACCACCTTTATAGTATTCAAAATTCTCAAACTTTTTCTTGTCACCTGTCATATGGTGAGTGTATCCACTACCTATGACCCATAAATCATTTTTACTAACTTTAGATATGAGTGCAGTTTCTACATACCTTTCTTCATCATCTTTTACTGCCACAAACACCATCTTGATGTCTTCTTCAGATTCGGTGTCAGTATCATCATATTTTCATTTTTCTAGGTAACTGGCCTTCTTTCCTTTGTCCTTGTAGTCTCAGGTATCTCTTCTTTCTGATTGTCGGTAGCTTTTGTAATCACCTTTGTCAGACTTCTTTTCAAATGATCTGTCATTACTTCTGTTAGGACATCTTGCAACAAAGTGTCCAATCTCTTTACAATTAAAACAAACAAGTGGTAATTTACCTTTGTATTTACCTTTGCCTCTCTGCATTCTTCTAGCCATAAGTGCTTCAATTTCATCAAGACCTTCTTCTTCACTTTCACTATCACTATCTTTTCTCATAGTGTATTTATGACTTGATTTACTTATTCTCAAAGAAGATTTGAATGCAGACTCTATGTTTGGTAAGACACTATTATCAAAGTTATTCATCTCAAATGAAACTAGTCTTCCAATCAAACTGTCTAGAGTAACATTTCTATTTTCTACTACTCTCATTTCTTGAATGGAAGATAGTATAATAGCATAAGTAGGCAGTAAGGTTCTTAGAATTTTACTTACCATTGTATCTTCTTCTAGTACACATCCAACTCGGATAACATTGACTACCTCTTTGATTCTTGTGCTGTACTATGTGATGTTTTCATCTTCTTTCATTTTGAGATCATCAAACTTCCCTCTAAGGATTTCTACCTTATCTCTCAAAACATTTTTGTCACCACCATGTACAAGCATCAATTTGTCCTACATCTGCTTTGCAGTCTTGCAGGTTTTGACATCTTCAAATTCAGCATCGGAGAGTGAGGAAGAAAGCTCTATCATCATGCAATTGTGCTCATGATTCTCTCTCATTTGTTAAACTATTGGTGCTCCTGTGGGAAACACATATTTAGTATCTAAATATTGGGTAACATCATTTCCAATACTTGATAAGTGGAGTCTTATTCTGCTTTGCCATGAAGCAAAATTATCTTTGTTCAACTTGGGCACATCTCATTTGTTCATCTTGTGATCTTTATCTTAGGTCTTGAAACCTTCCTTTTAAGAACACAAGCTCTTATACCAATTGTTAGTAATAAATGAGAGGGGGGGGCACTACTACATTTGACCTCATTTTTCTACCAAAAATTTTGACCATCAATTAAAAAGATTTAGGTTGGTTGTATTATAGAAAGAAGAATTCTTTTTTTTAATCCATGCCCGTGTTAGTCAAAATTTCAACCAATACCATGTAGGTCAAAATTTTGACCAAAACGGGCATAACTTTAAAAAGAAAAAATATTTAGCATCTCATTTCATTTTTTGGTTTTAAGTTGGGAGCGCGAAGGAGCTGGAGCCTAAAAAAGATTTCACATCTCATTTCATTGTTTGGTTTTAAGTTGGGAGTGCGAAGGAGCTGGAGCCTGCGATTGTTTGAAGTTTTATTTGGTGAGAGTAAAAGGACTTCCTACCTGTGAGGGTTTCCACTATGGTTAGGTGTAAAAGGAGGATAGCCTACCTGCGAGCTGTTTCCACTGTGATTTGGTGTAAAAGGAGGACCGCCTGTAAGGATTTCCTTACTCTGCATTTGTTTGGAATTGTTTTATTGGTTACTGACTTAGGGCCCATGAGTGATGTGATAGGGCATCATGTATTTGGTATTTGCTAGCACATTTTTAACATTTTTTTTATTGGTATTTGTTTTCTTCCGACTTCGTGTGGATTGGAATGTCAAATATAACTCCATAGGAAGTCTACCTAGAGTCATAGCTTTCAATTGTGACAGGCTTTAGAAACCATTCTTGATTTTTACTAGACTTATGCAAGGTTCTTTTCATCAAATAAAGGTTAGATTTGAATATCTCAATTTTATAATCATTAAACATACTTTCCATGTTTTGGTAACGCTAGCAGAATTGGTTAAATTCTATACTTATATTCAACAACAAACTTATATGTTGAAACCAAAACCAAAAAACAACCAATGAAAGAAAATCTTTGGACAAATTAGAATCTTCTTTAAACATTTTAGTTCAACACTTATCAGGGGCTTCATACAAATTATTTAACAAAATATCTCAAAGGGATAAGGTAAAAAATTAGTAGGAAACATGGGTGGCATCTTA
>MU226906.1:2751441-2801538 GCA_018584345.1 Thuja plicata
ATTAATGCCTTTGGCATTAATGCTTCTTACACCTCATTAATGGTTTTTACACCTCCATTAATGACCCTTGTCCCCCCTCTCTCTCCTCATTTCTTCTATAAATAGAATGAGTTTTTGAGCTCAAATGACCCTTAATTTTAGAGTTAAAAAGCATTGTTATGCTATTTAGATTAACTGTGAATTCATATTGCATAGTAGTTTTGATATTATGCATTGTTATTATCTTCATTTTTAGAGCTAATATGCATGTTTAGTGAGCATTTAGATTAATTTTCATTCAAATATTTCATTCTTAGGTTGTATATGTCACTGATTTGCGCATAATCTGAGGGCATGATTATGGCATTCTTCAAACTCCTCCTAGATAGGAAGCAATAGATTGGTTTTAGTATTTATCTTCAAACCTTTGCTTTTTATGATTTTCTACTAATATAATGATCTATTGAAGTGTCGTGTTGCAGATAAAAGGTCCACTAGTTCACCTAGCACAATCTTTGTCAGATGAGGAGAAGACACAGTTCATTGACTTCCTGAAAGAGAAAAAGATCAACTTTGCATGGTCTTACACAGATAGGCCTGGACTATATCCTGAATTGATAATGCACCATTTATCTATAGATCTCGACATCGAACTCATGAAACAAAAACTCAGAAAGATGCATCCTCATGTTGCATTACTAGTAAAAGAAGAGCTAGAGAAATTGTTGAAAGTTGGATTCATCATATTCATCGCTTACACAGGATGGATTTCTAATGTGGTCCCAATATCTAAATCAGATAAATCTATTAGGATTTGTACAAACTTCAGGGACTTAAACAAGGCATGTCCTAAGGATGAGTTTCCACTGCCTAATATTGATATGATTATAGATCTCATAGCAGGCTACCAAATGTATTCATTAATGGATGGTTTCTCAGGCTACAATCAAATTAAAATTGCTCCTAAAGATCAAGAGAAGATTGCATTTACATGTGCATGGGGAACCTTTTGCTGGAATGTTATGCCATTTGGGTTAAATAATGAAGGTGATACATATCAAAGAGCAATGACCACTATATTCCATGATATGATGCATAAAAACATGGAGGATTATGTGGATGACACCTTAGATAAATCAAAAGAATGGAATACTCATATTGATGACTTAAGAAAAATATGGAATCGTATGGAGCAATTTCACATCAGGATCAATCTCAAGAAATGTGCCTTTGGGGTCCAATCAGGAAAGCTCCTAGGACTTATTGTCCCAGCAAAATAAATTGAGGTAGACCCTGGCAAATTCAAAGCTATACTAGAGATGAATCCTCCACACAATATTAGTCAAATGAGAACATTACAAGAGAGACTTCAATCAATCAGGAGGTTCATGTCACAACTTTCTGACAGAGCACAACCCTTTACCAAATTACTACATAAAGGGGTCACCTTAAAATGGGATGAACATTGTGAAGCCAACTTCAGAGAATTAAAAGAGTACTTGGAAACTTCTCCTATTCTTATGGCACCCATTCATGGAAAGCCATTACTCTTGTATATTTCAACTACAGCCACATCACTAGGAGTATTTCTGGCACAAGAAGATGAAACTAAGAAAGAAAGAGAAATTTACTATATTAGTCAAACACTAGTGGCCTATGAACTCAATTACAACATTAGTGAGAAAGCTTGCTTAGCAGTCGTCTTTGCATCACAAAAATTGAGACATTATATGCTGTCACATACAGTAAGGCTCATTGCAAAGATAGATCCTTTGAAATACCTCCTAAACAAAACAACATTAACAAGATGACTAGAAAAGTGGGTCCTAATTCTGAGTGAATTTGACATTGAGTATGTGGATAGGAGGGCTATTAAAGGACAAGTCCTCACTGATCAATTAGCTGATTCACCACTCCAAGATGACAAACATTTGAGAATTGAATTCCCTAATGAAACAATTATGCATCTCACTGAGTATCCATGGAAGATGTACTATGATGGTTCTTTCACACAACAAGGCTCTAGAGCAGGGGTTCTATTCATAACTCCTCAAGGCTACAAAATACCCAAATCCTACAAATTGATGTTTCCATGCACAAATAACATTTTGAATATGAAGGATTGGTAAACGGTCTTAAGCTTGCCATGGAATGGAAAATCATAGAGTTACATGTGTATGGTGACTCCCAGCTCATCATCAATCAAGTCAATGGAGATTATCAGAGGAAAGATGAGAAGTTGATTCCCTACAAGAAATTGGTAGATGACCTAAAGAAGTAATTTTTCTTCATCACATTCCAGTAGATACCCATAATAGAGAATAAAGCTGTAGATGCTATGGCTACCTTGGCACCCATGTTACAACTGGAGGAACATCAATTCTGCTAAAACTTGTTGTTGGAAGAGTTATCCTACCCAGCCTTTAATACCCCTGAATACCAAGTAATTTGTGCTTTGAATACCCTAGACCAATCTCAGTATGCTAAAATCATTACTTACCTAACTGACCAAACTATTCCCAATGATCTATCTAGAAATGAAAAGTGAGCCTTGATTAGGACAACATCACATTATGTTCTCATAACTAATAACTTATATAGATGAGGTCTTGACGGTACACTTCTTAGATGTTTAGAACATGAAGAGTAGGATCATGCATTAATAGAAGTCCACAAGGGTGTATGTGGATCACATTCAAATGGATTTTCATTAGCTAAGAAATTGCTCAGGGTAGGCTATTATTGGCCTACAATGGAAAAAGATGCTATTCACTTTTCAAAGACATGTCATAAATTCCAAACACATAGAAATCTTATCCATGCCCCTTCCAGAGAACTTATACCTTTCATAACACATTGGCCATTTCCATAGTGGGCCTTTGACTTGGTTGGACAAATATATCATAATTCCTCAAATGGACACAAGTTCATCATTACGGCCATTGAGTATTTCATGAAGTGGGTTGAAGCCATGCCATTAATCAAAGCCACTGGAAAATAGGTGGGTATGTTTATATTGAACTACATCATCTATAGATATTGGATACCCTCTTCAATTGTGATAGACAATGGGGGCCAATTTAAAAACCTAGACATTGATGACCTTTGTAAATAGTTCCACATCACTCAACATTGCTCCTCAATCTATTATCCTCAAGGTAATGGACAGGCTGATGCATCTAACAAGAATATTCTCAAGATCCTACACAAAACTGTGAGTAAGTCTGGCAGAGACTGGCATTTACAACTAAATCTGACACTATGGGCCTACCGGACAAGTATCAAAACACCAACTAGATCCATGCCATTTTCCCTAGTCTATGGCACTGAAGAAGTACTACTTATTGAGGTTGAAATCCCATCTTTGCATGTATCTTTACAAAGTCTTGTTACTGATGAGCAATACCATATCGATAGGGTGAATGCACTAGAATTACTTGATGAACAGAAGCAATAGATGTTCGATCATCTAAAGGTGTACCAAGCACTAATGTCCAAAGGATACAATAAAAAGGTCAAACCATGATAGTTTCAAGTGGGGGATCTCGTCCTAAAGGAGAATCCTAAGAACCAGCCTAACCGGGAACAGAAAGAAAAGTTTGAACCTAACTGGTTGGGACCTTATGTTATCACTGCTACTTTTGGGACTAGAGCCTATCAACTAGCTACACTTGATGGAGATTTTATTCTAGATCCTATCAATACTCTACATTTGAAGTGGTTCTACGCTTGATGTTTGGCTAATAGAGCCTATGTAGTGGAAAACTCAACAAAATACCAAAAACATAAAAAAATTGATCCTGAAGAAATCCAAAAAAATTGAAAAAGGTCCTGAATAAAGGTATCCTTGGTGAAAACCTGGCAAACAGGCGCCTTGATACTACAAAAATATTCAAAAAATAAAAAATAACAAAATAATTGAAAAAGAGAAAAGTGCCTTAATGAAAACCTGGTAAAACGAGCATCTTGGTAGAAAAAAGAATGAGAAAGTTTTGCCAAGTGGTAAAAACCTAGCAATCAGGCGTCACTTGTATTCTCTTCTCTATCTATCAATACATTTCTAATACTAGGCCTTCACAATTACACCTATGCTAAAAGTTGACTTTGTTTCCTTACAAAAATGCTATCCTTGCTTGGGGTTTGTCTGCATTTTTGTCTTAGGGAACAAATCATTCTGCACTAGGGGCATCTTTTCTAGCATGTTAGGTTGTGTCTTCTAGGTCATCCTAGGAGGATTTTTCTTGTGATACAATGCTTCTCAATTCTTACACCAAATTGTCCCTTTCACGAAACAAGGATGGCACAAACACTATACTTATGTAAAAGGTGTTCCTAAACACTACATTGGATTACAAATAGGAACAAAGTTATACATAGACATGGGAGCCATATTTCTTACATTGAAAAATTTTGATTGATGAATCTCTATTGTGCTTGACAAATGAATCAATAGTATTTCTCAATACTACCTTAAATATAGTTTGATCCTAGTTTGATTATGACTCTTTTATATTTTGATGATGCTTTAACTAGGAGCATATAAGCAGTTATGAGTTTTCTTTGATTGATTCTTAATTGATGGTTTTTATGTCTTCCAAGGTGCTCCATGATGTCTACACAAAGACAAAGAGTCACAAGGACATGAAGCATAACATTTTCTTAGTTTTATGTGTATGGTGATTGTTCTAAATGATCCTATAAATTTCACCTAACTTGGATGTTTATGGTAAGAGCTGCCACCATGAGTGGATAGCTGCATATATCTCAATCTTTGTTATGTGTAAACTATGGTGAGGTTGAAAAAATTTCCTTATTTGTTTTCTAAACTCAGACTCTCACTAAGGTATATGAAGCATCATGTACCCAAGGATATAAATTTTCAAGGTCATTGCGGGTCCAATATCTTACCTTACACAGGTTCTAATATAATAAAAGGAAGGTGACTAATTTGTTATCCTGGCTTCTATGCCTTGATGCCTAAGTCTATTTCTGACATTTCATCCAATAAAAATAGTATTCATACTTTCATAATATAAGTGGGTATTAGTGATGGTTGTACTATCAAGTGGTATCCATTCCAACAAGAGCTCAATGATGATAAAAATGATACAATATCTACAAATCAATGACAAGTCCTAAGAGTCCGCATATAGTTGCATTTAGAGGTTGCATGATTAATTTTTGAAAGAAACAAAAGCATAAGGACTTGAGCTTAAAATTATTTCTACTTTCATTCAAAATCCAAGTTAATTACATAATCAATGATTCCCAAAATCTCTGATCTATTAGGAACAAAATTGAACTCACCTTTTTAATGTGATTAACTCGGTACCAGTGTGTTTATTCTTAACACACCTTCATTCCTTCACTTCTTCTAATCCATTTTTTCTTGACCTAACTGCTCCATGTAAGTGATACATCATTTCCATAGAGGTATTTTATTTCTTTCCTTTGATTTCGTTCCCGATGGGGCATGATCACACTATCATCAATCAAATTCTTTCTCGAAACAACATTAAAAATGACTTCATTATAAAAAAAATAAAAGGCATGATGACTCCTTTACTAATTCATAACTATTTGATTGAAGGCTTCGGTTCTCACAAGCTTGATATCCTATGTCTACTTATCCTCAGATCTTTATTAAAGATCCTAGCAGCTTCATACTGACTTTAAGATGAAAACCAAGTTTGGAATCAGTATTATCAATCTTTGGACAACCAAGTTTAGAATTGGTATCTTTAAGATCTTTGCATATTGACCTTTGTTTGATCAAGTTCAAATTCAATTCTATTAGTTTATTTCAATCAAGTGTGAGACTGATCTCATCAGGCATTTTGTTCAATCGTGAGCAAAATTCTCAATCTTTCAGAAGTCAAAAATCAAAAACTTTCTTTGAATCAAATGTGTTGCTCACACATCTATTCAAAGAGGGGAAAATGTAACCACCCTGATTTGGTATGCTCTTACCATAGACCCTATTTTACCTAAGCATGATCATACCCCCAATTATGTCCAGACAACTCTTCAATCAGCTGGCATAATTCATTCAAATCAAATTTAATCTCCTAAGTGATCTAATCACTATATTTTATTAATCACCTAAGCCAATCAAATCAAATCAATTTTAATTCAAATAATTTCAAATCAAACATGGATAAGGTAATTAATTTAAAAGGAATTAAATAAATCCCTATTATATCTAATCACTTGCAAAAACCCTATCTTCTAGCTGAAATTAATCTAATTAATTGGCTATAGTCCTAACTAATTATCTAAAGCAATCAAACGCTTGAATAATTAATTTTCCTATTTTTAATGAATATATTAATTATAATTCATTTCATTAATATTCCCCTTAACCCTAGCCTAACCTATCTCAACCACCTTAACCCTGGGTTCAAACCCATCCCAACCCAATCCCCTCATGCTAAGCCTAATCCTAATCTTAATCCTATCCTAACCCACTTCCTAATGATGTCACATTCCTAATCCTATGATTAGGAAATCAACCCACTTGAGAAAGTCAAATTTCTCAAGTTGACTCCCTCTAAGTCCACTTTCTAAAGCTTGGAATTACACCGCTCACCATGCCTCTTAAATGCTTACATTTAATGCATATTCCTTTCACCATGCCTCATTAATTCCTTTGGCATTAATTCTTCTTACACCTCCATTAATGACCCTTGTCCCCCCTCTCTCTCCTCATTTCTTCTATAAATAGAATGAGTTTTTGAGCTCAAATGGCCCTTAATTTTAGAGTTGAAAAACATTGTTATGCTGTTTAGATTAATTGTGAATTCATATTGCATAATAGTTTTGATATTATGCATTGTTATTATCTTCATTTTTACAGCTAATATGCGTGTTTAGTGAGCATTTAGATTACTCTTCATTCAAATCTTCAATTCTTAGGTTGTATATGTCACTGATTTGTGCATAATGCGAGGGCATGATTATGGCATTCTTCAAACTCCTCCTAGATAGGAAGCAATAGATCGGTTTTAGTATTTAGCTTCAAACCCTTTATTTTTATGTTTTTCTACTAATATAATGATCTATTGAAGTGTTGTGTTGCAGATAATAGGTCCACTAATTCACACACAATGATTAATTCAGATTGGGACATGTGGCTAAATCTTTCAAAGACTTCAGTTAGTCGGGAAGTCTCAAAGAAAATCAAAGGTTAAGAATTTCCTTCTGTGACATGGAGACTAATTAAGTCATGAAGTATTGAAGTAAACTATATTTAAGTGAAAAGAAATAGAGATTACCCATGAGCTGTTAGATTAAAAAGCAAATCTATGGTAGTGGCAAAGTCTCAGATGAGAAAATGAAACTATAGAAAGTAAATGAGATTACATGCGGGCCGTCTGATTAAAAGATGATCGTATGATAGTCGCATAATATCAAAAAAAACTTAGGGTAAATGGAATATTAAAGTGACAAAGAGATTACATAGTCGTATAGTCTCTGAAAGAAACCCAAGTTTCAAGATGAATTATTAAATCCTTAAGTCACGGAGTCTCGGAGAGAATGAGAGTTAAGTGATTTTTCTCAGCGATTAAGAGATAATCATTTATAAGAAAGATGACCGTGTGATGGTCGTTAAGTCTCAGGAGATATTTAGAGTTGATGATAACTCTCTGCAAAAATGAGACCACATAGTCACTGAAAGAAACCAGAGTAAGATCAAGGTAATACATGACCTTTTCTCCATGCCATGTTACATAGGTGACAACCAACAAGAATGAAGAGATTGTGACAGTGTGTTTTAAAAGTTGCTGAGCTGTTTTAAAAGAGCCAATAAAATCAAATCTCGATGTCTCTTAAAATATAATAAGGTTTTTATAAGAAAAGTAATCATTTTAAAATTGATCACCTGTCAGTTTGAAATGCCGTAGATAGGAGCATGAATTGATTTCACAACACGTAGAAGTAAAGACAGAAAAGACTGAATAGTGAATTCATGAAAGAGAATGGTGCATTAATAGGAATTACCATTATTCATTCCATCTTACCAGTTTCTAGGTTTCCAAAGCTTATAATTTGCATAGGTGATTAGCATATTTAGAAGAATAGAGTTATCAGGATTTGCAAGTGAATAGTGAAGTTTTAAATTCAGAGTCCAGAGAGTGATTATTAGTGCTGAAGGTTTGAGTTATAAAGTGATTCACACTGGGAAGTGAGGGTTTTGAGAATATTTGTTTCAATATCGGTAAAAAATGAAAGCTAATTAGTGGCAATTTACACTAGACAGTATGAGCAGAGCAGTAAGTGTCGCCTCTACCAATGGGAAAAGTGGCAATGATGATGACCTCAAAGGAAAGAGGAACTATTGAGAAGAGTTCATTCAACTACTCCCAAGATCCAATAAAGGGAAAAAGGTAAAAAATGAATACCTAGGAGATAATTATGCATATATTAGAGATGCTAAAACACCAGACTATTCTGGTTATCACTTATTCAATTATTTCAATAAAAATAGTGATGGCCCTATGCCCATATCAAACCCCTAGACCAGTGGATTAGCTAAGTTAGTTATCCTTGTTGTATTTATAGATGTGGACTTGATCTTAGAGTTAGCTAGTAGATATGATACTATTTTAAATACCATCAAGAAGGATGATGGCACTATTTTCGTAACCTTGGATCAAGCTTCATTCATGAAAGCTTTTGATATATATAACCCTTGTTCCATAGAGATAAACTTGAAAGCCCTAGTTGCTAGATATACCAGAGAGTTTGGTATTGTATCTAAGTTGATCCAGGCCCATACACCAAAGTGGACTAGGAACTACATTGCACCTATCCCTAGTGATCCATCACCATATTTTTATAAAGACCTAGCTTTTTACATGAAATACATCTCCTATGCCCTATGCCGAGTCTTAGGTATAGATAGTGGAAGGGAAAGAGTATCATCAGACATGCTGATGATAATTCTAGAATTGTAGAGTCCTTATGTGAGTACCGATTATGATTACATCCAGTATGTAATTGACAAGATGCACCAAGGATTTGTTCATATTCAAAGCAAGGTAGGAAGCCCTAAGTTCCTGCAGTATTCATTGCTTATGCATCTCATTATGTTCTACAACTTCAATATTATGGACCAATAAAATTTGCAGCTTAGAAGGTTCTATCATGGACAGATCAACCCTGTACAACTATGGTTAAGGGTATGGAATTACACTTCTAGGGAGAAAAAATTTTGTGCATTTGAGAATTGGGTAGTCTACCCATTGTTGAGCAATCTAGGGGTAGATATGACTAGAATTCCAGTGAAGGTGTTACAATTATTAAGACCCTATCAATTTGTAGAAAAATGGAATGGAGACCATAACTGGGGTGACTTCTATTGTCACTAAAAATTCACACTAATCAGAGTATATGGCTATTCACAGCCACCATATATCTTGCCTTAAAGAGTACCACCCAGAATATCAATTATGGAGTTTTTATGGAAATTATGTTAACAGATAAGGAGCATTTCGCTTCACATAGGAAAGGGACATTTACACCAAGGCAGTTCATTGCCTCTAATTTCACAATAGGAAAGAGGGCCTATGACCCTGTAAATGGATGGTTGAGGCGCTATAGGATGAATGTTGCCTTGTATAGATATACTGGTACAAAGGGATTTATAGAAAGTGCCAAGAAGCTTTTAACACCTACCATTCTAATTACCAAAAGGCATCAGCCATGTGAAGAAGAAGATTTGATCAAAAACATCCTTGAAGAGGATGTAATTTCAGCAAGATTGACAAAGTATCATGATTTGATGAATTTGGAGCAGCAATTAAAGAAGAAAGGGATCCCATTTGGTGGATATTTCCCAGGTATGACATATTTTCAAAAAATAGAAAAAAGATGATTGAGTCACATGGCATACTCAGTAATCAGATTGAGGAGTAAATTAAAGACAAAGACATAGGTCCCAACAAGAAATCATCATCAGAGTATAGCAGTAGCTATTCCATACCTATCCCACCACCCCAAGATCAACCACCTCATGATGAGGAAAATATTATTGACTTGATAGAAGTACATGAGGCTGAGGTGGATGTCGATCCTCCACAAAAGAAGAAAAGTTTGGAAGCAGGGGAACCTTCTATTGCAAAACACAGAAGAAGAAAAAGGATAAAATTGGTGACCTATTCACAAGGACTAGTGCTTATGACCACCAACTTAGGAAAATGATAAGAGAGGGAAAGAAAAAGAGGGAGGACACTAATGACAATGTTGAGATGCCCCTGATTTTGTGTCAAGATGAAAGGGAACTACAGAAAGAGGAGTTCTTGAAAGATGATGAGTTCATCAAGACTAAGGAGCTCAAGGACTTCCTTATATGGGCTAAACAAGATCAACTTGGAGCACACTTGAAATCACAAGGAGTAGAGGCCATTACAAGTGAAACATTACAATCCCTCCAAGTATATGACCCAGAGTCTTAGAATATGACTCCTAATGAGGCCAGACAACTTGTGAAGTCAAGTGGTATGTTACTGGTAGAAGGATGGGACTTGGCTTCAGTCTTTATTATAGATCAAATGAGAAGGTACCATGATGTCAAGATCCATATAGAGACACAAATAGAAGAGATGATCAAATGATGTAGATATGATTCTAAATCTCAAACCCTGACAATGTGGTCTATTGCTCCTAAGAATCAAAAGACATCACTGATCAATGTCCATGAGAAGATGGAGGGAGACCAGATAATATGGTCTTTCCACAATATAGGATACCTAGATATTTCTCAGGCCCTGACCCATTTTTCTCACTTGAATGAGGCAAAGGAAATAAAAATGTCTAATAGATATCATAAGTTATTTGATGAATCAAGTATTATTTCAAAGGATAGAGAATTAGGTCTGATGAAGATCAGTGCAATGGAAAAGATAATTGCAGACCTAACTCAAATATTGCAAGAGATTCCTGAGGTTTCTCCTACTTCACCTAAATAGGTTACAGATGCTAAGATCTAGACTCAAGATACAGGGTATGCCACATCAAAAAAAGATCAGGCAATTAAGGAGCATAATGAAGTTGTTTTGGGAGCCTTAATGTAAATTTTTTAGCATAGGGTAAATATTTTAAAATATAAAGTTGATGTAGTATATAGTGCCTATGGAAAATTGCCCAGCCTACAAGTTGAAGTGCACAATTATGTGTCAATTTTGAACCCCTACTTCACAATATGGTTAGAAAGGACTGGGTTATTTGAGAGGTTAGCATCATTGCAGCCATCGAGATTAGATTTTTTAGAGATTGTAACCCAAGTTGGAGAAGAGATATAATAGATTGGGGTGACCTTGTCCTTTTTCAAAGGCAAGGAAAATAAAATAGATTCCATAATTAATATGTTTGGGCCTGAATACAATAAATTTGTGCCTTGAATCAGGATAGAGGACAATCAAATCAAGCCATTAGGAGTATGGAGTACTGATTTTGTCACTTTACTACCTATTAAAGAGGTATATATTTCTGATAATTGAGAATTAGATATGGAGAGATATAATAATATTTTAGATGAGGCATTTAAGGCCAAAATAGATTTTAGTAAGTTTATAACAGATGTCAAGAGCATTACAGATGCTAGGTAAGAGAGATAGAAGGCACAACTTGAAAGAATTCAGAGCTTTAATTGGCCTACAGAGGATGATGTCACAACATCGTATGTTCTTACAAATCCCAAGAAGAAGAAGCCTACCACTATTTACCTTGACATTAATGATGAAGAGTAGAAGGACACCTGGCACCTGATCTTTGAGGAAAAGGAGGTTAGTCATCTTGATGACTAGTGTAAATTATCCTGTAATGGTAGTCACTTGGTCTCACTACAAATATTGGAGGCTATCATGAACACATACAAACAAAGGAGCTGGTAATCACAACAAGACAAGATCAAATCTGATTTCATTCTTCATTTTTGTCGTTCCACCGCTTGGTCTCTTCTTGTCTTTTTTCCTCTTATATGTTTTTAGGGTTAGGTCTTAAACCATGCGAAGCTTTTTGCATCCTTACTTCTTAAGGATTCCATGATGGTTTTAGATTATATATGTAGAGCATGTTGTAACTTTTTTGAGATGATGAAATATAATTACAAGGAGGACTACTAAATTTTGTTTGAGCCTCTATACATTTTGGTCTTTTGAATGTATTTTGAAGTAGTTAGACATTAATAAAATACATTGTAATCTCTATTCTATATTTTGTGTTGTCTCTTTTTAATCTCTGTTCAAGCTTGTATATGTTTAAATTGCAAGGCATTTAAATATATCAATTACAAGGTGATTGTGCAGTCATTTGTGAGGTCCTTCAAGGAAGGAGTAATTCTTTCAGGTGATCCAAGAAAGCTGAATATTGGTATTAAGATCTGATAAAAAAGTTGTAGGAGTGAGTGGATAGTCTGTAAGGCATTCTATCTAGGTTGTATGTATTTTCATTAATCACCTAATTGTGGATTTGAATTTGAGATTGAGTCATTACCCATAGGATTAGGCACCAGTTTATGGTTTGGAAAGTAATTGTTCACCATCCAATATTTAAAATAAATCAATTACACTTCATTCATAAAAATCATATATTTGCAAGTAATTGTATTACAAGATACAATTTATTTTACTGATTCCTTCAAGAGAGAATCAATAGGTTAACCCTCCTAAGTTCAGAGAACTATAAAAGGAAGAAGGATGAGAATCCTTATCACATTACTATTTTCTATTGTCAAGATAATGGTTTGGCTTATTAAGCTCTATATCAGATTAATCATAGTCATTTGCATAGTTTCTATTTATTAATATAGTAAAAGGCAATTATGAATCTAGTAAAAGACCTAATCCACTATAATAGATACTGCAAGTTAGTAATCATTCAAAGGTAATACCTGCCTGAGTTTGTGGAGCTTAAAAAAGGAGGATATTATCCTTCCTCATCATTTAGGATTTTTCTTGCATAGAGTAAATTGCAAATATAAAAAAGCAAGCATTCACACTATTTTAAGGTTCTTCCAAGAAAAATCCCTAACAAACTGGCGACCTTGTTGGGGAAGAAAAGTATTGTCCCATAATATTTGGTTGAAGATTGATTTGTAAATACTACAGTTGAGTTTTCTTATCTAGTTCATTCTTTTAGTATTCATATCTCCCAAACTTGTATTGGGTGGTGAATCTAAAAGTAAATATTTGTAATTAGTGCAAAAGTGAAACATTTATACAAATTTTACAAATATGAATACTATGTCAAGAATGAGAGTTAATCTTGAAGTTGAGTTGGATAGTGGAATCCCAACTACTTCAAGAATGAAGATGTCTTGGAGTGAGAAGAAGAAGCAGGAAAAAATTAATGAGTCTTATCCAAGAAATGAAGAGAACAACACTAGAAGGAAGGATACAAATCAGTCCAGTCATGAGGGGAACACCTCAGAGTATGAAGAAGCCCCTAACCTTGGATTATAAACATATGCAATTACTACTACTTCTAGTGAAAGAGAAGGAAATGAAACTATTAGCTTTGACTCTGAAGTTCATTCTAATGAGCTTGCTGAAGAAGAAAGAATCCTCATGAGGTAGTTAGCCCTTATTCAGCAAAAGAAAAGAGAAAAAGATCTTAAAAAGAAAAACATATGAGAAAAAAGATGTTGATAATTTTAGAAGAAGATCTTTAAAACATCAAGCTACAAAAAATGTTGAGAGGTCTTGCAGAGACCAAGAGACTCCAAAAACCCACAAAGGTTTAGGTCCTCAAACCTTTAGAGATAAAGGAAAAAAGAAAGTTACTAAAAATGAAGTTGAGGAGCCAAAAGCTAATAAAATCTTGACTGAACAAATGTCTAAGCTAGACATTGACCTTGAAAGATCAAGAAGGGAGAAAGAAACTACAGTGAAGATGCTAGAGAAAGAAGAAGCTGAAGCTGCTACCCTGGAGATGAAGAAAAAGATTGAATTTTTGTAATCTTCTAAATATTCCTATGCTGGTGGTGAAAATACTACATCTTCAAAAGCCAAGAATGCTTCATTCTAGGAGGATGAGAAATTTCAAAGGAGGCCATTGCACCCAGAAAGTTACAAGAAATTCACTTTTATTGGCATTCTTGGTTATCCTAATGCGGTTCCTAATGATATTGGAGAAAAACTCCCTAAGTTTTTAGGAAACAATATTATTTCTTGTGAAGTTCATTTAAGAAAATTCATAGATATCATAGATGATTTGAATATTAATCATGAAGATGTCCTAATGAAGCTATTTTTTCAATCCCTAGTAGAGGATTCTAGGGAATGGTTTAGAGGATTGTCTAATGGTTATGTTACATCTATGGAAGAATTAATCAATTTGTTCAAAGACCAGTATGGTGACAAAACCAATGAAGGGTTCTTGATAAATGAATTTAATAACATAAAAATGAATTTCAATGAAGAGGTTACTGAATTCAACACAAGAGTTTAGAGAGACATGCACAAGCTCTTTCAAAAAATAAAATTGGATGAAAGGTATGTTTGGCCACATACTTGAATGCTTTTGATTCAAAAATGGGTTATGCTCTTTGAGATAAAAATCCTAGAAGTCTCACAGATGCATATAAAATAGTAGTAAACATAGAGATGAATAGAAGGGTATCAGGGAAAATGGGTAGAAGAGATGATGCTCGCTTTAGTAGGAGCAAAGAACCTGAATATAAAGAGTACAAGGCTCCACAAAATAACAAACCATATTATAACAATAATTATATTTCACAAAATAGGATGCAAAATTATCCTTATGGTACTCAGTTCAAGGATGGAAAGCCTATTGCTCCACCGAGAAAAGATAAACCATAAAATAGGACCCCTGACCCACTACATAAAAATCTTGTGAATATGTGTAGTGACACTTACTGGTGTGAGGTTTGTCAAGCCCCACACAACCCTAATTTTTGTATTGTAGCCCTAGAAATCATTTCTAATGAAGAGAAAGAATGTGAAGAAGATGAGCTATGTGATCACAACAGATGTGATATGACTAATGCCTATGCATGCTCTGATATAGATTCTAAAGAATAAGTTGAGAATCATGACATGTATGGTTCACAAGGAAGAATAGAGGTATATCACCAACAAGTCCTATCTGATAGTGATAAAGAGGAAGTTGATAATATAAGATGTTATGCACAAAATAGTCAAGGATCTACCACCATAAGGAAACCCTCTGATGAAGAAAAGGCTAGAATCACTGATGTTCTAGTGAACCAAGCAAGAAATAACTACCACTTAAGAAATAGAGTTGTGGGTAATGTGGGTAGTCAACCAACATGAATCTTCATCAAAGAAAATAAGACAGATGCCAAATATATACCAAAAAGAGATGGACCTAGGGAAAATGTAAATAAACCTAAGGTCAAAATTGTAAACAAAGTTAGTGATCCAAAAGATGTACATGAAGGAAAAACTAAAGTGCCATAAGAAAGTGCTTCCTCTCCCAAGGTTGAAAATAAGAAATCCAAGAAGGAAGAGCCTACTCTGAACATTCAAATAGAGAAAAATAATATCATTATAAAAAAACCTAAAACCTCTGATGTAAAATATACTCTAGTGGATATGGGCCAGTGTTTATCTCAGATGACTGTCAAGGTCCCATTACTACAAATGATGAGGATAAAAGAACACAAAGAAAAGGTCCTTTCAGTAGTGAACAATGTATCACCAGTGAAACCTCAAAAACCAGAATATGTTGAAAAGAAATGTAACAATAAGGGAAAGGAACTTGAGGGGATGATTTCTGAGATCCCTTAGATTTATCTAAACACAAATACTTCTATAGCGGTTGTTGATCCCTTTTTCCTAACATTGGTAAATAATGGTAAGATTCTCAAAAAATGCATGATAGATTCATGAACATCTAATACTGTCATGCTTGCAGAAATCATGAGATCCATGGGATTGAAAGTAGATACTCCTATTATTGGAACCATTGAGGACTTACCTTATAAATTGGATATATGCCCTGATATAGTATTGACTATGATTGTATTGGTGGTTGATATCCCACCACATTATGTCATGTTGGTGTCCAGAAAGTGGAGTGCTTCAATATTGCTAAGAATAATGTGAAAGTGTCCAGATAAGGTAGGACACCTCATATGATTGAGTTGTAGGAAGATACTAATATTAACTACTATGTTGATATTGATATGGAGAATTTCAGAGTAAAAAGGAGTGCTCATCAGTGTAAGAATGTTGATCCTATAGTGAAGGAATTAATTACACAGAATGACAATTTATGGAAAATGTATTTTGATCAATCCTATTCTAAAGAAGGATTAGGAGTTGGAGTTTCACTTATCTCTCCATCAGGTACAACATTTAAATATTCTTTCTTGTTATCTTTCCAGTGCACAAACAATACAACAAAATATGAAGCTTTATTTTTAGGGCTAGACATTGCTACTAAACATGGAATAAAGTGTCTAAAAGTTTATGGTGATGCAGAGTTAGTAGTAGCCCAATTCAGGTCCAAATATTCTACAAAAAATGATAGACTAAAAATGTATAAGCATGCTATTTGGGACCAAATTGAATATTTTGATGCCTTCAATATAAATTTGATAGAAAGGTCTAAAAATATTATGGCATATTTCTTAGCTAATGTTGCTATGAAAAGTGATGATTTGACCTTAAATGGGGTATCAATAGTTGAGATTAAGACAAGACCAGTTGTCCCTGACAATATTTACAACTGGAAATTATTTGAAGATGACCAAAACATCCTTAGATTTCTTCAATGCCTAGACCATTATGATGACCAACATATAGATTGCAATTCTTTTCTTGAGATTATTGATGGTAAGGATTGTGTTTTGGGAGATGAGGTTGTCAAACTAGGTTCTAATCAGATTCCTAAGGGATTAATCAAACTAGAAGCATTGTTTAGAGATCAGAGTGAACATTCATCAAGAATAAGCAATGCCAAAATTGAGGATTTGGAGGAGGCAAATTTGGGATCAAATACTACTCCTCAGATAGTTTATATTGGAAAAGGATTGGATTCTCATGTAAGAACAAATTTGATAAAATTATTAACAAAAAATAAGCATGTATTTTCATGGTCTTATGAAGATTTAAAAGCTTATAGGGAAGACCTTTTCCAGCATGAAATCCCACTCAAATAAGATGTAAAACCATTCAGAAAAAAACATAGACCCATTAATCCACTGTTGGCTCCTAAGATGCAACAAGAATTGATGAAAATAAAGGATGCAAAAATTTTCCAGCCTATTAGACATTCAACTTGGGTTTCTAATCTAGTATTAGTGAGGAAAAATAATGGTGACATAAGATTGTGTGTTGATTTCATAAATTTGAACATTGCATCCTTGAAAGAAAATTATTCTCTACCTAATATGGAGGAAATGTTGCATAAGGTTACTGGTTGTGAGTTATTATCAATGATGGATGGCTTTTCAAGCTACAAACATGTACTTGTAAAAGAATCAAAACAGTTTAAGACCACATTTACTACTCCTTGGGGAACTTATGTATATGTTAGGATGCCATTTGGACTAATAAATGCAGGAGCAAATTTTCAGAGAGCCATGGATGTTGAATTCAAAGAGTTTATTGATTTATTCATGGTAATATACCAAGATGATTTGACTACATTTTCTAAAAAAGAAGGGGATCATTGTGAACATCTAGAAAATTTTTCAATAAGGCTTTAGAATATGGTGTCTCACTGAATCCTAGAAAGTGTCAATTTGCAGTCATAGAGGGAAAGTTACTGGGACATATAGTGTCTAAAGATGGAGTAAGGATTGACCCTGAAAGAATAGAGTCTATTCAAAAGGTTAATGCTCCAAGGAATATCAAAGGTGTGCAATATTTCCTACGAAAGATCTATTTTCTCAGAAGATTCATTGCAAATTTTGCTGAAATTGTCAAACCAATTATTATGTTATTGAAGAAAGATGAAAAATTCCAGTGGAATGAAGAAGCTCAAATAGCTTTTGAAAAAATTAAGAAAGTAGTTTAGGAGGCCCCTATCTTAAAATCTCCTGATTACAGTAAGTCTTTTTCTTTATTCTCATTTGCATCCTTTCATACTATTGCTGCTATTTTACTTCAGAAAGCTGAGGAGGGATTTGAGCATCCTATTGCATTATTTAGCAAATATCTTCAAAATGTAGAGCTAAACTATAAAATGATGGAGAAGCAAGAATATTCTTTAGTGAAAGCTGTTAAATCATTCATACCCTACCTAGTTTTTTCCAAAGTACTAGCATACGTACCTCATTCAGTAGTAAAGGACACCCTTAATCAACCATAAGTAACTGGTAAGAGATGTAAATGGATTAATAGAATTCAAGAATTTAACTTAGAAATCCATATTACTAAATTGGTGAGAGGAGAAGGTCTAGAAAAACTTATGAAAAAAGAAAACCTAGACTTCGTACAACTGAATAACATGGTAATGCATGATTCAACAATAACGAGTATTGAAAGACATCCCTTCTATGTTGAAACCATATATTATCTTAAGAATGCCAAGTGTCCTAAAGTTATGATAGATAATCAAAAGAGGAAACTCAGATTACAAGCTCAGATGTACACCCTGGTTCAAGGAGATTTGTATTGGAAAGATAGAAATTGTGTACTATTATTATGTCTAGATCAGAGCCAAGCAGAGAAAGTATTAGTTGAAATGCATGTTGGAGTATGTGGAGGACATTTTTCTGCTAAGACCACTGCCCACAAAATTTTTAGGGCTGGATAGTATTGGCCTAGTCTATTCAAGGATACTCATGCATTTGTTAGAAAATGTGAACCTTGCCAAAGGTTCTCAATTAAGTTGAAGTTCTTAGGTGCCCTATTATTAAATCTTGTGAGTGCTGAAGCACCTTTTGCAATGTGGGGTATTAATTTTATTGGAGAGTTTTCAGAGAAATCCAGTGGAGGACACATTTGGATGCTTGTTTCCATTGATTATTTTACAAAGTGGATAGAAGCCATTCCCACTAAGAAAGAAACTAGCAAAGTGGTTAGTGATTTTTTATTAGAAAACATTCTGACCAGATTTGGTGTCCCTACCAGGTTAGTGATGGATAATGCTATGTGCTTTAGATCAGATGAAATCAAGGAATTTTTCAATGAATATGGGATCATGATGTCTTATTCTTCCCTATATCATCCTTAGGCAAATGGCCAAGAAGAATCCAACAATAAAAGCATTTTGAAGATTTTGAAGAAGACCCTTGAAAAGAATAAAAGAGCGTGGCACACAAAATTAAAACTTTCTCTATGGGCTGATAGAATAACAGTAAAGAAAGCAACATGTAAATCACCTTTTGAACTTGTATATGGTTTACAATCTAGAATGCCTATGAACAATTTGCTACCAGTTTACAAGTTTATTCAAGAAGAAGAGTTAGAAATGTCTAACCTAATGCAAGATAGGATCATGCAATTAGCAGAGCTTGATGAGGTCAGAAGAGAAGGCCAGAAGGAGAACATAAAATTACAACAAAAAATGAAGTATCTTTTTGATAAGAGAGAAGGAAACAAAAAATTTATGCCTGGTAATTTACTACTCCAGTGGAATGTGAGAGCTAAAGGAAGATAAAGGGAAGCACAAGAAGTTTGAATATTTATGGCTTGGTCCCTTTATTATTTATCAAAGCTTTGGAAAAGATTCCTATCTTTTGAAAAACATGAATGAGGAAGAATTTGAATTTCCAGTGCATGGACAATTCTTGAAACCTTTCTTTAGTTGAGAATGAAAATTGCATGCACAAATTTTTTTGTATCATATGTATATGTGTGTGTGTCTTTCTGTTGTGTGTTTCCTTTCTATAGTAGGTTAGTAAGTGTAGCCTGTGTGGTTTGCAACCAGAGATCTATGGTTCTTGCATTAAACTTGCATTTAAGCATCCTCAAAAGAGCCATTGTTAATTGTATTTCTAGTTTTAGAGCTTGCCAATTTTTTTTGAAGTTCTCAGTTATATCCATGCCTAAAAGTTGAAAATATTGTCTAATGTTGTTGAAATCCCTCTGTAAATAATGATCTTCCAGACAAAATCAAGAAAGAATGTAAAAACCTAAGCTCTAGGTCAAATTTTCATGCATATCCAAGAAAAACCCTAGTTCATCAAAATCCTTTCTATTTTACTGTTACTTTTTTAGAGAAAGCCTGATCACTTAAGTCATGTGTTTTATTTCATATTTATACATGTAAGTCATGTTGTATCATTATAATTTAGGAATATTCCATTTCTTTTTGAGACTTAGCAAATGCCTTTTGTCGTGTTGTCACTATAAGAAGCGAATATGCTTTCAGTCCTTATGAGATTTCACGCGAGCCATAGATGCAAATCTTGATCCTATGGTTGGCGGAGAGTCTCTTTGAAAAACCAGAGTTAGAGAATTTATTTGGCGACTTCAAGTCTACTCAGTCACGCTATCTTGAAAGGTGATCAGAGTTACAAGTTGGGTTAAAGAAGAGTTTGAATTTTTATGCAATTGCATAATCACGAAGAGAAATGAGAGTTAAGTTAAAATATTTGAGATTGAGCGATAGCTGTCAATCTGAAGGATAATATTGTGGTGGTCATGAAGTCTTGATGAAAACTCTTGAGTTAAGAAATGTATCAACAACTTCGAGTTTACTCAGTCGCGGTGTCTCACAAAGAAACCAAGGTCAAGAGGTTGGTAAAAATCCTTCAGTCATGTGATCTCTTTTAAAATCAATGGTTAAGTTAAAAGATCTAAGATTAAGTGATTGTTGTCAAATGAAAGATAGATCCTATGGCTATTATAAAGTTGTGATAAAAAATTTCAGAGAGATAAAAGATAAAGCGATATCTCGACTACCGTTCAATTTAAAAATAATCTAGTGGCCAACGTTAAATCGTGAAGAAAAATGAGTTAGTGATTTCTTAAAGTGACAGTGAGATTCAGTGAGCTCGTGATGTCACGATAAGGACTATGGTTAAGAAGAGTTTAGTAAAGTTTAAGTGTGTTTGCAACGAGAAGATTTGAGCTATAAAAAAGAGGAGACTTGATGGATGGTGTGCAATCACCTTTGAAGGTCAAAAAGTTAGAGAAGTTCCAGAGATGCAGTGATGATTAATTCAGATTGGGACACGTGGCTAAATCTTTCAAAGACTTGAGTTAGTAGGGAAGTCTCAAAGAAAATCAAAGGTTAAGAAGTTCCTTCTGTGACATGGAGACTGCTTAAGTCATGAAGTCTTGAAGTAAACCAAATTTAAGTGAAAATAAATGGAGATTACCCGTGAGCCATTAGATTAAAAAGAAAATCTACGGTAGTCACGAGGTCTCAGATGAGAAAATGAAAGTATAGAATGTAAATAAGATTACACGTGGGTCATCCGATTAAAAGATGATCATATGATAGTTGCATAATCTAGAAAGAAACTCAGGGTAAATGAAATCTTAAAGTGACAAAGAGATTACACAATCACGTAGTCTTTGAAAGAAACCCAAGTTTCAAGATGAGGTATTAAAGCATTAAGTCACAGATTCTTAGAGAGAATGAGAGTTAAGGGATTTTTCTCAGTGATTAAGAGATAACCGTTGATTAGAAAGATGATCATGTGGTGGTCCTTAAGTCTCAGTAGATAGCTAGAGTTTAGGATAACTCTCCATGACAATGAGACCACACAGTTACTGAAAGAAACCTGAGTAAGATCAAGGTATTACATGATGTTTTATTCGTGCGATGTTACATAGTTGACAACCAATAAGAATGAAGAGATTGTGATAGCATGATTTAAAAGTTGCTGAGCTATTTTAAAAGAGCCAATAGAATCAAATCTTGATATCTCTTTGAATATAATAAGGTTTTTATAAGAAAATAAATCATTTGAAATTGATCATCTATTAGTTTGAAATGCCACGACTAGGAGCAGGAATTGATTTCAAAGCAGGTAGAAATAAAGACAAAAAAGACTAAATTTTGAATTCATTAAAGAGATTGGTGCAATAATAGGCATTACCATTATTCATTCCATCTTACCAGTTTCCAAGTTTCCAGAGCTCAGAATTTGCATAGGTGATTAACATTTTTAGAAGAATAGAGTTATTAGGATTTGCAAGTGAACAGTGAAGTTTTCAATTCAGAGTCCAGAGAGTGATTATGAATGTTGAAGGTTTGAGTTATAAAGTGATTCACAGTGGGAAGTGAGGGTTTTGAGAATATTTCTTTCAATATCAGTAAAAAAGGGAAAGTTGATCAGTGGCAATTTACACTAGATAGTATGAGCAGAGCAGTAAGTGTCGCCTCTACCAGTGGGAAAATTGGGGATGATGATGACCTCAAAGGAAAGAGGAAATATTGAGAAGAGTTCATTCAACTACTCCTAGGGTCCAATCAAGGGAAGAAGGTAAATGATGAATACATAGGAGATTATTATGCATTTATTAGAGATGAACACTAGACTATTCAGGTTATCACTTATTCAATTATTTCCATAAAAATAGTGATGGACCTATGCCCATATCAAACCCCTAGATCAGTGGCTTAGCTAATTTAGTTGTCCCTGATGTATTTATAGACATGGAATTGATCTCAGAGTTAGCTAGTAGATATGATACTATATCAAAGACTATCAAGAAGGATGATGGCATTGTTTTAGTAACCTTGGATCGAGCTTCATTCATGAAAGATTTTGATATATATAACCCTTATTCCATAGAGATAAACTTGATAGCCCTAGCTATTAGATATACCAGAGAGGTTGGTATTGTATCTAAGTTGATCCAGGACCATACACCAATGGGGAATAAGAACTACATTGCACCTAACCCTAGTGATCCATCACCATATTTTTATAAATACCTATCTTTTTACATGAAATACATCTCCTATGCCCTATGCCGAGTCTTAGGTATAGATAGTGGAAGGGAAAGAGTATCATTAGACATGCTGATGATAATTCTAGAATTGCAGAGTCCTTATGTGAGTATCGATTATGATTATATACAATATTTAATTGACAAGATGCACCAAGGATTTTTCGATATTCAAAGCAAGGTAGGAAGCCCTAATTTCTGCAGTATTCATTTCTTATGCATCTCATTATGTTCTACAACTTCAACATTATGGACCAATCAAATTTGTATCTTAGAAGGTTCTATCATGGAAAGATCAACCCTATACAACTATGGTTAAGGGTATGGAATTACACTTCTAGGGAGAATGAGTTTTGTGCATTTGAGAATTGGGTAGTCTACCCATTGTTGAGAAATATAGGAGTAGATATGACCATATTTCCAGTGAAGGTGTTACAATTATTAAGACCCTGTCAATTTGTAGACAAATGGAATGGAGATCATAACTGGGGTGACTTCTATTGTCAACAAAATTTCACGCTAATCAGAGTATATGGCTGTTCACAACCACCACATATCTTGCCTTATAGAGTACCAACCAGAATTGAAATTATCAAGTTTTTATGGCAACTTATGTTAATAGATAGGGAGCATTTGGATTTCCACAGGAAAGGGACATTTACATGAAGGCAGTTCATTGCCTTTGATTTCACAATAGGAAAGAGGGCCTATGACCCTGTAAATGGATGGTTGAGGCACTATAGGATGAATGTTTCCTTGTATAGATATATTTATACATAGGGCTTTATAGAAAGTGCCAAGAAGATTTTAACACCTTCCATTCTAATTAAAAAAGGCATCAGCCTTGTGAGGAAGAAGATTTGATCAGAAACATCCTTGAAGAGGATGTAATTTCAGCAAGATTGACAAAGTATCATGATTTGATGAATTTGGAGCAACAATTAAAGAAGAAAGGGATCCCATTTGCTAGATATTTCCCAGGTATGCTCTATTTGCAAAAAGTAGAAAAGATGATTGTGTCATATGGCATACTCAGTAATTAGATTGAGGAGAAAATTGAAGACAAGGATAGAAGTCCCAACAAGAAATTATCATCAGAGTATAGTAATAGCTATTCCATATATATCCCACCACCCTAGGATTAGCCACCTCAAAATGAGGAAAATATTATTGACTCGACAGAAGTAGATGAGGTTGAGGTGGATGTAGAGCCTCCACAAAAGAAACAAAGGATGGAAGCAGGGGAACCTTTTGTTGCAAAAACACAAAAGAAGAAAAAGGATAAAATTGGTGCCTTATTCACAGGGACTAGTGTTAATGACCACCAACTAAGGAAAATGATAAGAGAGGGAAAGAAAAAGAGGGAGGACACTGATGGAAATGTTGAGATGCCCCTCATTTTGTGTCAAGATGAAAGGGAACTACAGCAAGGGGAGTTCTTAAAAGATGATGAGTTCATCAAGACTAAGGAGTTCAGGGACTTCCTTATATAGGCTAAACAAGAGAAAGTTGGAGCACAATTGAAATCACAAGGAGGAGAGGCCATTATAAGTGAAGCATTACAAGCCCTCCAAGTATATTACCCAGAGTTTGAGAATATGACTTCTGATGAGGCCAGACAACTTGTGAAGTCAAGTGGTATGTTTCTGGTAGAAGGATGGGACTTGGATTCAACCTTTATTATAGATCAAATCAGAACACATCCTGATGTCAAGATCTCCATAGAGACACAAATAGGAGAGATGATCAAAGGGTGTGGATATAATTCTAAATCTCAAAATCTGGCAATGTGGTCTCTGGCTCCTAAGAATCAAAATCCATCACTGATCAATGTCCAAGAGAAGATGGAGGGATACAAGATAATATGGTCTATCCACAATACAGGAGACCTAGAGATTTCTCAAGCCCTGGGCCATTTTTCTCACCTAAATGAGGCAAAGGTAGTACAAATGTCTAATATATATCATAAGTTATTTGATAAAACAAGTCTCATTTCCAAGGATAGAGAATTAGGTATGATGAAGATCAGTGCAATGGAAAATGTAATTGTAGACCTAACTCAAAAATTGCAAGAGATGCCTAAGGTTGGTCCTACTTCACCTAAATAGCTTACAGATGCTGAGATCTAGACTGAAGATATAGGGTATGTTGCATTAGAAATAGAGCAGTCAATTAAGGATCATAATGAAGTTGTTTTGGGAGCCTTAATGCAAATTTTGCAGCATAGGGTAAATATTTTAAAAGATAAAGTTGATGTAGTATATAGGTCCTATGGAAAATTGCCCAGCCTACAAGTTGAAGTGAATAATTTTGTGTCAATTTTGAACCCCTACTTCGCAACATGGTTAGTAAGGACTGGGTTATTTTAGAGGTTAGCATCATTACAGCCATTGAGATAATCTTTTACAAATATTGTAACCCAAGTTGGAGAAGAGATAGAACAGATTGGGGTGACCTTGTCATTTTTCAAAGGCAAGGCAAATAAGATATATGCAAGAATTAACATGTTTGGTCCTAAATATAATAAATTTGTGCCTTCAATCAGGAGAAAGGATAATCAGATCAAGCCATTAAGAGCATGGAGCACTGAGTTTGACACTTTACTACCTAATAAAGAGGTATATATCTCTGATAATGGTGAATTAGATATGGAGAGATATAATAAGATTTTAGATGAGGCATTTAAGGCCAAAACAAATTTCAATAAGTTTATAACAGATGTCAAGAGCATTACAGATGCTAGGCAGGAGATACAAAAGGTACAACTTGAAAGCATTCAGAGCTTTAATTGACCTATAGAGGATGATGTCACAACATGGGATGTTCTTACAAAGCCCAAGAAGAAGAAGCCTACCACTATTGACCTTGACATTATTGATGAAGAGTAGGACACCTGGCACCTGATCTTTGAGCATAGGGAGGTTAGTCATCTTGAAGACTAGTGTAAATTAGACTGTAATGGAAGTCACTAGGTATCTCTACAAATATTGGAGGCTTTCCTAAACACATACAGACAAAGGTTCCATTAATCACAAGAAGACAAGACCAAATCTGATTTCATTCTTCATTTTTGTCCTTCCACCGCTTGGTGTCTTCTTGTCCATTGTCCTCTTCTATGTTTTTAGGGTTAGGTCTCAAACCATCCAAATCTTATTGCATCCTTACTTCTTAAGGATTCCAATATGGTTTTAGATTATATATATAGAGCTTGTTGTAACTTTTTGGAGATGATGGAATATAATTACAAAGTAGCCTACTAAATTTTGTCTGAGCCTTTGTACATTTTGGTCTATTGAATGTATTTTGAAGCAGTTAGACATTAATAAAATACATTGTAATCTCTATTCTATATTTTGTGTTGTCTCTTTTTTTATCTCTTTTCAATCTTTTATATGTTTAAATTGCAAGGCATTTAAATATATCAATTACAAGGTGATTGTGCAGTCATTTGTGAGGTCCTTCAAGGAAGGAGTAATTATTTTAGGTGATCCCAGAAAGATGAATATTGGTATTAAGATCTGATAAAAAATTTGTAGGAGTGAGTGGATAGTTTGTATGGCATTCTATCTAGGTTGTATGTATTTTTCATTAATCACTTAATTGTGGATTTGCATTTGAGATTGACTCATTACCCATAGGATTAGGAACTAGTTTATGGGTTGGAAAGTAATTGTTCATCATCCAATATTTAAAATCAATCAATTACACATCATTCATAAAAAGAATATATTTGCAAGTAATTGTATTACAAGATACAATTCATTTTACTAATTCCTTCAAGAGAGAATCAATAGGTTAACCCTTCTAAGTTCAAAGAACTATAAAAGGAAGAAGGATGAGAATCCTTATCACATTACTATTTTCTATTGTCAAGATAATGGTTTGGATTATTAAGATCTATATCAGATTAATCATAGTCATTTGTATAGTTTTCTATTTATTGATATAGTAAAAGGCAATTAGAAATCTAGTAAAAGACCTAATCCACTATAATAGATACTGCAAGTCAGTAATCATTCAAAGGTAATACCTACCTGAGTTTGTGGAGCTCACAAAACAAGGAGGATATTATCCAATCCTCATTAATTAGGATTTTTATTGCATAGAGTAAATTGGAAATATACAAGAGCAAGAATTCACACTATTTTAAGGTTCTTGCAAGAAAAATCCCTAACAAACCCAAAACACACACGCTGTTTCAGTGAATGAAACATCAAGGAAACTTCATAACTTATAAATTTAGGAACAATTACAGAAATGTAATAATGCCACAAGAAAATGATATAGAGTGGACCATGAAATACTTTCAAAAAATAGAGAAGCCTGAGGCATGATCTATTTAGCAAAGCTTAAAAAAAGATGCACTAAAGTTAGATATTACAAATAACCAACACATAAACTTTCATGAGCACTGAATCTCCAAAATCAAAGGGTTGAAAGCACGATCAATTTGTATTAATAACTCAAGCTACCCATTACATTTTTATGCTTACAAATTTTTTTTAAATAAATACCTACAAGAGTCCCATTTTATTTTTCCAAAGTTAGGTTTAAAATCCTCCTTTATCTTTCTCTTTTTCTCATTACAAAAAAACACCCTTTTAAAGGCTAAGACATGATCTCATTACTTAAAATAGAATGCAGTTAGAAGAAAGTGCTAGGTGTCTCACTTCATGTAGTTAGGAGAGAGAAATTTTCATCACCAATATAAGAAACTCAAAACCATCCCACCCTGATATGTTACCAAAAATTAATTGCTCATCATGCTCTACAACCACTACTTCTCGCAAAATAGTGTAACAAATTTTTGAAAATTCCATTGAATGAGAGCTTGAGAATGTGATAAAAAATATTTGAATTAAGAATACGGGTGTGGATTTCATGTATTCTTTTATCTTGGCTGAGGAAAACATCAGACCTTGAAGCACTATATTCCCATAGAAGCAGAGACAAAACTCCCCAAAGTCCTACGAGAGAGTCATGCGAAAAAATGCACGAAGGCTACAAGTGGGACATGCAGTGGATTAGAGTGAAGTATCATTTGAAGAAAAAGATGGATTTTCTTTAGAAACCAGAAAGAGAGCCACACGTAGCCTTCACATATTATTTTGTAATACTCGGACCCACTAACAAAAGGTATCACGACCATGCTCAGGGTTGACACATGAAAAATGAGCGTGGCACATAGAAATGAGGGGAGGGTCACCATGTTGATAGGTGGTGAGTGAGCATAACTTTCAACAAAGGTTATTGCAAAGAGAAAAAGAAGCACAAGCTAGATATTCTAACTTTGTGAGATGGTAATTTTGTGATCCACAGTCTTTGCGACTCTTGAGGAAACCTTCCTGCAGGGATACAAGCTCTAGAAAATGGTTTTTCTAACTAGTGCCTTGTCATTGAGGTACATAGATGCTTGACCATGCCATCTTTGACTGGTTACCTCTACAAAATACTTGAACAAAAATTCAAGGCGATGACTCCTGCATGTAAAAAAAAAATCAAAATTCCTCATAAATAAAGCAACAAAAATTTATTCAAGGTGGAGGTCAAACCAGGGAAACCAAAAGCCCAACGCTTCCTTTAGAGAAAAGTTTATGAAAGAAAGGGGAAGATGCTAGGGAGAATAAACAAACATCATTAGCCAAATAAGTGCCAAGATAAAGCCTTTTAGAAAAGAAAGGCAGAGTAGATAACTAATGTCCTTAGAGGAAAAAGTACACAAAAAACTTATAAGGAGGTAATTACATTCATTTCCATCTTTGTAATAAAAATTTACATTTGATACTCTACAAAAATGGCACTTCAGACCAAAATTCTTGGTTAAGTAATCATAAGTGAACATATATCGTCCAGGGATTTATGTGTGTGCAGAGGGGTTTGTCCTTCCCTTTACTTAGAGGAAGAAAAGGGTTCTTCTTAGCTGCTAGGATACATAGGTGAGGTATTGTCCCATAACCAACTAGATAGAGCCTCGCTGCCAGTCAAGTTTCTATAGCCCTGATGAGGTTATCACCCTGAAAACCATTAACATTTCTCTACTACCAACCATTCATCCATAGCCCTGATAGAGTTGCCAATATGACTTGAATTTTGCATATTTTTTTTTCTCTTATGCCTCTTGGCTTCAATTTGAATGAATGATTATAATATCATCCCTCTAGGTTGGCTGTCAAGGTGGTAGCAGGGCACCTCTGATTTTTCACCGAGTGTGCGAAGGAACACCATTTCATCCTCATTGATAAAGGTATTTAAATGCAAAGCATACAAAAAATAGACTAAACATCACAAATTTTTCAACAGAATAACGATAATTAATGCATAAATGCTATGAAGAATGTGCTCGCACATACCAGATATCAAATATAATCTTTCACTTTGAGCAGAAATTAAATGTATCTTAGGGTAATTTGGATCTCACAATCAGATATAGAAGGTTCATGAACAATATGGATTTTGGAGTAGCTAGAAAATATGGGTAGTTTGGCACAAAATAGAGGTCACAATTGCGCTCACAAGGGCCAAAAACCCTTAAATCCATATAAAATTTGTCAATTTTGGAGAACGCAAAAATCAAAACACATTTTTAGGGTTGCACTCTTTACGAGGTAGATTTTTTCTAACACTAACATTAGTGCCAAGTAAGTGCTGTCATAAATTTTTTTTGTACAGGTTTCTTGCAAAAAAACCAAAAAACCAAAAAAAAACCATTCACATGCATATATAGAGTAAAAGTTCAACTTTTTAATAAAGTTACTTTTTCAAAAAAAAATATTTTTTTCTAGGAAGGTACACCTACATGTGTAGGCTCTGACGTCAGTAGTCTGCATGCTAAAAATTGAGGGTTGTCAACTATTACAGTTTGACCTTTTTGTCATAAAGAGCAGTTGTTGTTTTTTGCCCATAACTTTGTCATACACTATCAAAATTGGGAAAATGAGATATCACTAGAAAGATGATTCTAAGCCCAATCTAATGGTGTAGTTTATTTTTTCTAATTTTTCTATTTCGCAGAATTTTTTTCCAATAAAAATCAAAAGTATTTTTTTGCCTTATGTGGGGCATATCTTTTGCATTTGAACTCCATTTTTCAAAAATGAATAGGGATTGGAAAGGTGTTTCAAATATTTTTCTAGATCTGTAGTCAATTTCATCAGATTTTTCATTAGGTACACAAATACCAGACATTAGTTCTTTTTTTTTTTTTTTTTCACATTCCAACTTTCAGATTTGTGCTAGGGTTTGGGTTCTTACATTGTGAGAGGGGGGTATATTTCCTCTAGTTCACATGGAAAAGCCTTCCTCTATTGAGCAACTTAATCTGCACAATTATCACACTTGGAAGGCACAATGACCTGCCTTCTCAGGTTAAGGGGGTTATGGTCATGTTTGGATGAGGTTTAACCTCAAGTGACTCACTTGTTCAAAGTCATGCAGCAATAGAACATAATGGATGAGGCCATGAGGCTTCTTTCCTTGAAAATTTTAGATAGAATTTTGTTTTACCCTGAGGGTTGCAATACACCTCGGGACATGTGGACCAAGTTTTCTGATCTTTTTAGAACCATTAATTAGTTTAGGGCATTTTAGATTAAGGTAGATTTGACCTCTTTGGAACTTGATTCTTTTCCATCTATTGAGGATTTCCTGATGAAATTCAAATCACTATGATCATTGTTACAAGGTTGTGGCAAGAATAAAACAAACACCGAGTGTAGATACTTGATTTTCTCTAATCTTTGAGGTTCATTTTAGATATTCTTTCCTACATTCTTATCCACCATAGATGCTTTGGGTCCACAATTTTCCATGCCTACCTTTGAGGTATTATGTGATCACTTGACACATGAGAATTCCAAGATCACATAGTTGGATTCTCTTCTAGGATCAAAGAACCAAGCATTGGTATCTCAAACATCTCCAAGGAAGTAGAATCAGAAAAATAAGCCACAAACCATAAAGCCTAGGAAGGATTCCTATTCTCAACACCCCTCTAGCTCACCTTCTCCTAAGGGGGAAAAATCAAAGAAAGAAAGACCTAATTATTATTATTGTAAAATTAAAAATCATGATAAACAAGTTTTAGATTTGACAAAACTTCTTATGAAGAGAAATATTGATATTTGTTCTTCTTGTACTTGTCACAAACCTTCTTCTTCATTATGTGAAACTACTAGTCCACACTCTTCTAGATGACTACTAGATTTAGGTTCTTCACACCATATGACATCTTTTCAAGATTTATTCTTCTTTTGAGACTTCTCCTACCCCACATATTTTGATGGGGAATGATACTACTATTCCTACATGTGGGAAAGGTTCTATTGACATTGATGATGATTCATTCAATGATGTAATATGTGTTCCATATTTGTCCTCTAACATTCTCTCTATCTATCAGATTATGCATAGTAGGATGGGGAAGACAATTAAGTTCACATGAGATTCAATGCAAATCATAGAGAGTGAGACAATCAATATTGTTGCAATAGAGATAGTTGATTATTCTTCTCGCTTGTAATCTTTCTCTCACTTTGGTCTACCATCGCTACTATCATAGAATCACTCCCTTTCTTCACAAGAGACTATTGAGGTGAGATCAGGTCACTTGAACTTATTCATTATTCCCGAGACCAGTATTGTGAGTTCTACACCTCCACCTCCTATTTAGTTTGCATCTATTCAACAAGATTCCTCTTCAACTTTTCCTAACATTGTAGCTCCATGCATCGAGCCACTTAGTACGATTGTTGAGGACATATTACAGGAAATTCATCTCCTCTTAGATGAAAGATTCAACACATCTATTATTCCACCTTCATTGGAGATTCTATTATAGGCATCAGTATTTTAGTGGAAAATATTTGCCAACTGACAAATTGTGGGGGTCGACCGCGTCAAAAATTAGTGAATAGCGAGGTAATGAGAAGTGGTTAGATCTCCTCATGTTCATGCGATATATTTCCCATGGCCGGTTTATTTTCCACCTTTTGGCTGACCTATATTTATTAAGCATAGTTTTTTTCCACCAGCCCATACATGACTTGAATATTTATTAGTCATAATTTCTCCTAGAAATTTTGGAAGAAAGCAAGAAACCATCGATGGACAGACACGCATTCACCAATATTGAAAAAAGATTTTTAAAATTTTGAGGGGCCATATCTCCAACAAGATTAATTATTTTTTTCTTGAGGCCAGACCCAATTCTCCCCCACTAGTATTGAACGTTAATGCCAATTCCATAATTCACCTTGAAATTTAAAATTGCACCACCTTAATCCCACCCAATTTCGTCAAAAATATATATCCCAATTGTCAAATGGGGTGTAATTCACCAAATTTTATTTGATATAAATGCATGGTAAGGAAAGATGTTACATTTTACACCTTGTTCAGATTATTTTGCTCTGGACACAAGTTGTTGAGGAATTCTTTAGATGCTTCAAGGCGCTGACGAAACTTGTCACAGTGAAAACTTAACAGTAAGTAATAAAGGATATAATATTTATGTTAGTGTTTTCCATTTTGAGTTTTTAGTTTCTATAATTTTTATTTAATAATTCTCTTGCAACTTAGCTATTGTGGCTTAGTTTTTTCCATTTTAATAAGTCATTCTTTACAAAGCATGCATTGTTACAAAAAGCTACAAAGTGTATCTATTTTATTTTCCCTCTTTTTATCTATTATAATATTTTATATCTTGTAGGAATCAAATTCCTTCTTTCTGTTTTTGTTAGTAAGATATTTTGAGCAATAGTACTCCTGAAAGTGATGGAGGGATTCCATCCAAACACAAAAATAATAATACAATGTCATACTTTCATGCTCTATCAAACAAAGCTACACCATCTACACTTGCACTTGATTCCTCTGGATTTGTTGCAAAGAATGTTCCTATGGGTAACCAGAGTAGCTAGACTAAAACAATCAACTTGGTTGAAAACATCGGTGATGCTATTGCTGACAATTCCAGTTCTGTTGGTTGTGCCGATGATTATTTTGTCAAGAATGCTATAGATTCTGGTGTAAATGCTGATGACTCTATTGTTGACAATGTCTTTGATGCTTCTAATGAAAATGCTAATAAATCTTCTACTAACAATGCCAGTAATACTGCTCTGGTCAATGAACAGAAGAGGGGAAGAAAATCAACAACAAAAACTAGGCCCAAAAAACTTGGACACGGGTGGGATGTGACAAGGTCATTTTAGATAATTTGGGGTTTGAAGTACACATTGATTGAGATAGTGCAAAATCTAGAGAAAGGAAAAGATCCAATAAAATGAAAGTGTACAATCTATACTTATAAACATGGTAAGGAGAAAAAGTGTAGCTTAAATTGGATATAATAGAAAATAACATCAACAAAGTTTATGAGAAACAAACTGTAGATGGAGAAGAAGTATGAGTGGTTAGATGGAAAAAAAAGGAATAATGTAAGCATGTCAGGTATGCTGAGGAATTTTATGCATATAAAGAAAAATAGAAGGAGAAACCAAAATGCATGGGTTCACTTGAAGCTCAATTTAAAAAGGTAATGAATGAAATATATATGTCCAAAACTATTTAGTTGGCTACTCTTTTTAATCTTTTGAGAAGAGGTTTTCCCATGATAGATTGCTCTGAAATTTCTAGATTATTAAGATTTATGAGTGCTCCAAGATATCCTGCAACTCATTGGTCACTAAATAGTGGATGGGATTTGGCGAGTTGTCTTGGTTAAGTAGAAATTAGTGATCTACAAGAAAAAGTAAAGGAGTCAAACTATATTGCATTATATTTAGATGTAGTTATATTGGCAGACAATAATTGGTGGATGGATATGCATATGTATATAATGTACAGAACCATGTCTGATGCCCTCATATACTCTATTCTATTAAGATGGAGAACACCAACGTGCACTTGCAAAGTATGTATGAACTAGCTAAGAAATATTTAAATGAAATTATTAGTATGGATGAATTTACAATTGCCAAAATGATGGTGTGTATAGGAGCAGATGGAGCTGCAGTGATGCAACATCATAGTAACAATCTATGTGTAAAGATACAAATCAACATTGCACCATACATGGTTCCCACTCACTACATGGAAAACATACTTAATTTAGAATGTAAAATTGTTCATGATCATGAAGAGGTAGCCAGAGTTGATGAACTAATTCAAGAGATCTACAAATACTATTGCCGATGTCCCAAACATTTTACAGAATTTGATGAGGGAATAATTGATGGAAACAAGCTACTTATGGATGTTGAGACCAGATGAATCTCCATTCATGGACCCGTTAAGTGAGTTTTATAAAAATATAAATCCTTGGTTGGTCTAATGTACGAACAAAGGAAAGATGACCAATGTGCTAAGCTTTTGCACAGGTTAACAGATGTAGAGACACTCTTAACCCTTGTTGGTATTATCCCCCCTTGTTTGACCAAATGAACTCACTTAATAAAAAAACACAAGAAAGAAAGATGTATGTTCAAGAATATGTTACGCTATATAGAATGATTATCATGGGAATCGATAATCAATATCTAAATGATTATCCATTCATTGATGAAGCATTTAGTAGATGGAATCATATTATAGATTTGGGATGTGCTAATAATTATTTATTGTTTAATGATAATGGTGAGTTATGTGTCCCTATTTGTGGAAATCAGATACCAATGTTCTACTATGACATGTGTTCTAGTGTACTGTCTATTAGAAAGATAGATGGACCTATTACACTGGAAGATTTCAACGACATTGTGAGTTTAGCAAAAATCAATTTACAGAAGATTGTAAAAGAGGTTTCAACATAGATTTTAAAGTGATTCCCTCAATAGGAACTATTAGAAGCCATGTCTATTATGTATCCTAATTTTTGAAGAATACTTGATCCACAAGATTTTCATAAGAGGCTACTGGAATTGGTGAATTATTTTGGTAAAGAGTTCCAATTTAAAACTTGATGGAAATGAAGTAGAAGGAGCTATAAGTAGAACTAAGCTTGTAGATACATCAACCTATTTTATATCAATAATTCATGAATAGGTTAAGGCTTTGGATAGTTCGTACCTACCAGGATCAATAACATGAATTTGGGAAAAGATAAGTCAGAGCTCAATGTTACATGAAGAAATCTTAGAATACTTCAAACTTGCTGACGTGTGTCAAATGATGATATTGGGTTTTGTTGCGGTTGAGAGAGTTTTCAGTGCATTGGGATTATTAAAATAAAAGACAAGAAACAAACTCAACAATAACTAGGAATTTTGTTGGAGGATTTATACCAATTGATATAATGTAAAAATCTTTCCTTATGAGAGGGAACTCACACACTAGACTTCCACAAGTGAAATGAGAGGATTAGACAACATTTCGACCAACAATGATAGTGTTAAAATGTAGAGATCATAAAGTTCTAGTAGCCACACTAAGATGAACTCAAGTGAGAAAAATAAAGGGAATAATGAAAGAGAAAGTGATGTACAGTTCAAAAAGATGAATTGGCAATTGTATTTGGGTCAGCCATGACAAGTCAACTATCAATCAGTGAGATTTAGAATTTTCTAGGAGATTTTTGAGACTCAGACTACTAGTAAATATTTATACTTTTTACTATAATTCATGAATCATGAATCGTATTGAAAAATCCAAATTGATTTCTTTATACCAGTGAAAATCCACGTGCACTAATCCACGTGCACTTTTTAATGTTTGATTTATAAATTATATATTAACTTGTTGCAATGTTGAGTAGCTTTACCATGTTCCATGTTTCATTGTATAATCTTTGTAAACATTATCTTCAATTTGGATTTATCAGATTTCTAATTTCTATTTATGAAATTAGCTTGCCACATAATTTTGTGTGATCGTCTTATAAATAATTAACAAATAAAGTTTGAAATCATTTTAATATTTTTTAATTTGTGAATTAGACTTAAACTATTAGTTTTATCTTTATGTGGTGGGTCCTACTAACAATATGCGATGATGCAAAATGATAGCACATGTTTTTGGTATTATATGATTGGTTAGTTCTATCTCTTGTTGTTCAACATGGGCCTCCCACCATAGTGGGATGAGGCCATAACTTTCCACAGACCTTCGTGCGACCATCTTATAAATAATTAACAAATAAATTTTGAATTCATTTTAATATTTTAAAAGTTGTGAGTTATCTCCACATAGGTGTAACCACCCTAATTTGGTGTGCTCTGACCAGAGACCCTATTTTCCGTAAGTGTGATCATACCCCTAATTATGTCAAGACAATTCTTTAATTAATTGGCATAATTCATTAAAATCAAATTTAATTTCCTAAAAATCAAAGTGATCTTATCACTAATTTACATTAATTGCCTTAGCTAATTAAATCAAATAAATCAATTAAATAAAAAAATTAAATACATGGCTAAGGTAATTAATTAAAAGGAATTAAATAAAGGCTCCTAATTACAACTCCTCACTTACAAAATGGAGAGTCAATCCATTAGCCAATGAGAGTTAAATCACTTGGATCACCAAGGATTCAATCTCCAACTCTCCTCACAATTAAATCTTGAACACTCATTCTTCCAATTATTCTATAAAAGGAATGAATTTTGAGCTCAATGGGCCCCTAATCTTATAAATTTGAAAGCACTCTTATGTTGCCCCTACTTTTAGAATTCATTTGCAAACTTATTCTATCCTAATTTATAAATGCATTTTTAGCTCATAATCTTAGAATTGTTATAATCTTTCATTTGGAGCTCTTAAAATGAACTTTGATTGAACATTTAGCTTGCATTCTTTAAAATCTTCCATTCTAAGCATGAATGTGTCACTGATTTATGCATAATATGAGGGCAAATTATAGCATATTTAATATTCTTCTTAGATAGGGAGCAATATGTCAATTTTAGTGATGTATATGTGCTTTTCCTTTGTTATTTCATGTTTATTTCACTAATGCAATGACATATTGAAGTGTTGTGTTGCACCTTGTAGGTCCACAAAATACACACACATTTCTGACGCCCACCGTGGGGCAAATCCTTAGATTTCTTCTCATTTTTAACTTCTTTTTGTCTAATTTGTGTTCTCTATTTTCATGTTCAGAGTTGCCTTTAGTTGCCAAAGCTTGCATGTAGGAGATTTCATCACATCTTGGATTTCTAACATCACATCCAGTAGATCCTGAATCTCATCCAGAAAAAGCTTGCATCAGGTAATTCATGTATCGCATTTAGTGCACAAGATCGCATTTAGGAAAGGTAATCGCATCCAGTAATTCTAAGATCGCATTTCATAAAGGAAGTCACATTTGGTTGGTTGAATTGAAAATTTGAAAGTCTAACCACTAATCTTCTAACCATGCCTATTTCTATGCTTTGAACAGCCTAACATTTGCTTGCAGGTTGCTATGAGAGAATTTTTTGTGAAAAAGTCGGAAAGCAACTACTAACTTGTGGGTTGTAGGTTGCCAAATTGCTCAACTTGACTTCTATTTTGTTATGCTTTCACACTTAAGAACATTTTCCATCATTTGAAAAATTGACCAGAGGATTATGCTCTTTTCCTTTAAGGAAAATCAGAAACTCAAAAGTCAATTTAAAACTTGAGGAGAATTTGAGGAAATGAACAAGCAAACTAATTGTCTAAAGTTTTGAGAGTAATTGAACAAGCTAGTCATTAAGATTGAGTAAAATTGAACCAGCAAATTTTCTAATTTTTGGATAGTAATTGAACAAGAAAAGCATTGAATTTGTGGGAAAATGAATAAAGTTCAAATTGTCTAATTTTTGGATAGTAATTGAACAAGCAAATCATCTTAAATTGGGGAAATTGAACAAGAAAATTTTTTCTTTCACATGATTCGTTCTTTCTTACAATAGGAATTTGAAAATCAAATTTAAACTTATTACTTAGTCCCACTAGATGATTTTATCTTTTTCCCAATTTGGAAGAATCAAAGACTTGCCATGGGGGATTGAGTTTTGAGTTATAAAATTTGAGGAAAATGAACATGTTTGGTGTGTTTGTGGGAGAAAATGATATGGAATAGGAGAGTATGCTCTTCTTATTTTGAAGAATGAGAAATATAAACTCCTAAGTTGCCAATCCTTTGTTATATGCTTTCAAAACATTAGAGGGTCTACTGGTTGAGGAAAAAATCTCCCAGGATGACCCAAGTGAGGACAGGTTTTACGCCAACCATTCCAACTCACTATAAATAATCTCTTCCTTGTAGGCTAAAGCCTCGAAAGACGTAGTCAATTTTCTTCCTAGAATTTTGACATCATTCCTTGAACATTCTTGAGTGTGTGTAGAGCAGAGCCGCTTGAATCTTGCTTGCAAGACTAAACACATTTGAGTACTCATAGGGCTATACACCTCAATTTTTCCTTGTACAATTCTATGGGGGACGATTGTGAATGGATGCCCAAAAATAAACATTTTTAGTCAAACTACCCGGTTTATCTCCGAAAGGGTGATAATCTTTGTGTAAGGAAAATAGTAATTTCCCTAAGATACTCATCATTTCATTCCCTCACTTGCATTTAGAGTCAAATAATATGACATCATGACTAGAGCCATTGTGTGCTTGGTGATGGCCATATTCTGATTAGCATGTGAGTGTGTACCTAAGTCTACAAGAAAAGATTTTCACTCTATGCTTAGAATCTAGGGAATAGGGAAAGTGTTTGAAACCCCTTAACAAAGAAACATTGCTTGATGTGTCCTAAAATCTCACTAAAAAGATAAACTCCTAAAACAAGAAAAAAATTTCATTCCTTGACATACATGATGTTTAAAACTCTATGGAAAGTCTCAGACAAACTCTGCTATTAGAACAAATTTCACTTACTTCAAAACAAAACTGAAAAAACATGAAAAGCCATCAAAGGCTCAATTTTGGTCTATCCTAGGTCACATCTGGTTGCATTAGCTCCCATCTAGGGAACTTGATCACTTTTGGTCATTCCTGGTTCGCATGCAAGAAATTTTCTTGCATACAAAATTTTAAAGCTCGCATCTGGTTTGCATAAGCTCGCATCTGGTATAGCATAGCTCACATTTAGGGAGTCACATTTGGGATGGTGGGTACTTTAACATGTGCCTCTTAGAAAAAATTGATAGTTTAGGATACCCTTTTGGATCTTCAGTCTGGTCCTATTGCTCTTACTGGTCTACCTATTGTTGTTTCACAATTCTTTTAGAAGACTACCTTGCATGTCCTTTTGGATTCTCACAATTGGTCCCAAAATGTGTGGTATTTTCACTTATCAAAACCTCTTGATTCCTAGCTCACTATTAGGGAATTCTAACCCTCTGACACTGGAGTCATTCACTCAAACACAAACACTCTTTCACTACTTGGACACACTTACTCAGACAATTTGAAATCCTATTGACACTATTGGAAAACCTTTGACAAAGTTGAGACCCATATTTCATGGTTAACAAAAGAAACAATCAATACCTTACTGATGAATAAGAGATACCTCCTAGATTAATTCAATTTCAACAAGGAGAGACATCTTGCAATCCCTTATTTGATCAAGACTCACCCGCAATGGAAGCTCCTCATCAAGGATGGAGTACATCTTTTGAAGAATATAAAAATGAACAAGACCAAAATGAATGATAAAGTAGCCATGAAGAACAAAATATCAGCCATCCTTTGTTTGACTCAGATAGTGACGAAGATATATTTGAAGAAGAGTATAAAAAGCTCAAACAAAGTAGAAAATTCCAAAGGACTTTGGAAAATATTATTGGTGAAGACAAGGAGAAATATTTCTTACACCTAGCTTCTCTTGGGGTGAGACTTCCCAAAGAATATGATGTTGAGAGACTAAAGGAAAAAGAGTTACTAACACCTATTTCTATTCTCACCAAGCAATTGAATTTAATGCAATCTAAACTTGTGACACTCAAGCAAGAAAAGGTCAAACCAACAAAAAAATACTCTTTGGAACATATATCTCCATTTCCTTTTGACAAGAGTATCAACATGGTTTTGTTCCTCCTAGCATGACAAGACCCAAATATGATAAGTAAAAGGGAGAAACTGATCCTCATGACCATGTTAGAGAATTTTGTGCTCTAATCATAGAGTATATGCATGAATCTAGCTATATAATAAGACTATTTCTGGGAATTCTAGGCAGAAATGCCATAGAGTGGTTCTCCAAACTCACACCTAGTGTACATTCTTTTGAGGAGTTAATACAAATATTTGTCCAACATTACTCCTACACCATACACCATAACATAACCATGATGGATCTTTTTAACACAAAGAAACGAACCGGTGAATCCTTTACACACTTTTTACAAAGGTGGAGGAAGATATTTGCAAGGTACTCAAGAGAGATACCCAAATTTGAAAAGATGGAAATATTTATCAAAAACTTGGTACCCAAAATGAACTATGCTTTGAAAATGCAATATTCACCTAGCTTTGATAGAATGATAAAAAATTCTATCCGCGCGGAACATGGCATGGTCAAGAAAGGAGAAATCACACTCCAAAGTGATAACAAATCTAACAACTACAACAACAAGCCTAAGTGGTGGAACAAGAATAACAATTTTGTTAGTGATGGAGTGGTAGAATCATCAAATGCGAATCCTAAACCGATGGTTTTCAATCTAACAAACAACTTACAAGTGAACAAAGAAGCTAAGGTAATAACTATAATACCAAGAGAAAACAATGAGAACAACAAGAGTAAACCATGGACTTCTAGACCTCAATGAACATTCACTCCATTAGGAGAACCTCTTGAGATATTTTTGAAGACACTCTTGGATAAAATTGTCCTCATAATTCCAGATTCAAAACCATGGGAACCAGAAGTTAAACCAAGATGGTGGAATGAAAATGCCTATTGTGTCTTTCATAAAAACAAAGGACATAAGACTAATGAATTTGTTAAGCTAAAACACATTATACAAGACCTTATTGAAGGAGGAAAAATCAAAGTGGAAGGACATACCACTAACTAAGATCATATGACATTTAACAAACCATTCCCTAACTAAAAAAAGGGGGAAGCTTCTAAAGGAAAAGGAAATGAAGTGAATTACACCTACTCTAATAATGATAATGTGATCAACATGTTGGACATTAAAAGTGAATCAATCAATGTGATCACTATTAAAGGTGACAAAGACACATCAACACAATAAAATGTGGTCACTCAAAGCCAAGCACAAGTCATGATCAAAGGAGCTAAGAAAGTGACATCCTTGAAAGTACCTGTTAACACAATCCCTAAACTAGCAGCAACAAGACAAACATTTACTATACCATCTACAAACTATAACTTGGTAGACCAACTGCAAAGAACCTCAGCTTAGATTTCTATAATTGAGTTACTAAAGATCTCTTCAATGCATAGGGAATTTCTTGAACAAGCCCTACATTCCGCTAATGTTCTAAAAGACATTGATGTAGACAAGTTCTAGGAAATGGTAAATCACATCTCAGCTCCACACTACCTCTCCTTTTCAGAAGAAAATGACAAGTCCTTGACGCATCTGCATAACCAACCCCTACACATTGAAGTATTGATTCAAAAATCCCATGTCAGACATGTATTGAAAGATGGAGGTGCAGGGTTGAACATATGTACTCTCAATCTTATCAAGAAATTGGGTCTTTCAGAACAAACCATTGATTCAAGAAGTAAGATAACTATCAAGGCTTACGATGAAGAAGAAAGATCATCCAAAAGGCTTATTATTCTACCAAGCAGAATAGGACTAATTGAACGCAATGTAATTTTTCAAGTTATTGATCTACCATTGGCCTTATAAATTTTACTAGGGAGACCTTGGATACATGAAATGCAAGCATTTCTATCTACTTACCACCAATGCATCAAATTCCCACATAATGGGGTGGAAGTGACAATTCCTACAGATTCAAGCTACACTTGCAACATTGTTAAATAAAATAGTATGGTTCTTCACAATAAGGAAAATCCAAAAGAATCAATACCTGAAACTTTGAAAGACATGCTGATGAGAAGCTTTGGAAAGATACTAAAACCTAAAGAAACCAGTATGGGAGAATACAAACTAGACATGACATCATCATTGACTAACATTCCCGTGTCTCCAAGATCTTATGGGAAACCTTATTCATCTTTTCACCTACTACATCTAAATAAAAAAAATTCACAAACCAATTGGTATGGTTAGAGATTTTACTTCTCAAGAGGATGAAAAAGAAGATAAAGCAGTCTTGGCTTGGCTCTATAAAGGAGAACAAAGAGAAAATGAAGTAAAACATGTGGAGATATCCCTAGAAAAGTATGGTAAAGGATATGACCTTCTCAAACAAATGGGATATAAAGGGAAGGGACCTTTAGGAGATAAAGGAAAAGGACTTGTTGAACCTATACACATGGAATTTAGAAACACCAAAGAAAAAATAGGATTAGGTTTCAATAAAAAATCAGAAAATCATACTTCAAGAGATGGTCCAATTTTTTATGAAGGAAGTGATGATGAAGAAGAAGAAGAAACAAAAATTGAACCATGGACCTATGAAAAATTATTTCACTTTGGTACAAATTATCTCGAATATCACGGAGAAAGATATGTACCTACCTTTGTAGAAAAATAAGAGCATCATGTTCCTTTCTTATCACAAGCTGATGTCCAAGAAGTACAAGAAACAACTGAAGACTCTCTAGAAGTCCAACATATAGAAGAAACTCATTAAGAAATACCCCAACAACAAGATTTACATCGTAACTGGGGGAAATTGGTAACAATTTCACATGTTCTAGACTTACCACACTTTGATCTACAAGTGGCTAATAGAGTACATTAGGTAACTATTGTTGAGTTTATAAACAAATCTAATGATGAAATAACAAAATCACATGATTATGAATGAGATAAACTATCTGATGCTACCATGGACATTGAGGTAGATGTGATTCATAAATTTACATCTCTATTGGAGAGATGAGAGAGTTCTAACACTTCCCCTAACACTGTTCTTGTCCCAGAATTAGATGAGATACCACTACCTAGGATTGTTGATGGAGATACTAGTGCTTTACTAGGTCTAGAGGAAATTCAAAGGATACAAGCTATGAGTTTCAATTTGATGAGAGAAGAAGAAGAAATCTCAACTGATGATTCACTAGAGTTAGGTCCGCATATTACTAACAATGACCCTATTAATGATGATTCAACTCTTAATGATCTAAAAACTATAGAAGTTGACTTAACAGAACATGTCTTGTCACTTAAAAGTCTTGATGTTGACGCGATGTTGTCCTTACCAAACTCTAAATCATTATCCTTGGTAAACCCTGACCTGATTGATTGGGCCAATTTAGATCCTAGTCCTATCTTGAACTTCTCCATTGAATACACTTTGGCCTGCTATCTAAATTCTTGTGAACCTTATCCTTCTTCCACCAATGCAAGGAGCATGAACATGTTAGAGAAGGATATCAAGTTTCTAAGTCACAAATTGAAAAATTAAAAAGAAGAAAAGAACCGATGGTGAGAACCACATTGTGGCAGTATCAGAGTCTAAAAAAGTAAAAATAAAAAAATGTATCTGATGGTGAAAACCTGTCAGAGGCACCAAAAGATGAGATTCTTGATATCCTCCCTAAAAAATTTCAAGAAAGATCTTTAGTTCTAATAGAACCAACACAACCAGTTAACTTGGGAGCATCTACAACTCCTCAATTTGTTCACCTGGCACAATCCTTATCAGAAGAAGAAAAGCTACAATTCACTAAATTCCTTAAAGAGAAGAAGATCAACTTTGCATGGTCTTATAATAATATGCCTGGACTTGATCCTAAATTAATAATGCATAACCTATCTATAGATCCTGGAATTAAACCCGTAAAACAAAAACTAAAGAAGATGCATCCACATGTGGCATTATTAGTGAAAGTAGAGATGGAAAAACTATTAAAAGCTAGATTAATAAGAGTCATCGCTTACGCACAATGGATTTTTGATGTGGTACCAATTTCTAAAATAGATAAATCTATCGAGATCTGTATAGACTTTAGTGACCTAAACAAAGCTTGTCCTAAAGATGATTTTCTGCTGCCCAACATTTATATGATTATAGATCTCACAGTGGGATATCAGATGTATTTTCTTATGGATGGATTCTCAGGATATAACTAAATAAAGATTGCTCCTAAGAACCAAGAAAAGAGCATTTACATGCGCATGGGAAACATTTTACTAGAATGTCATGCCATTTGGAATAAATAATGCTAGCGCTGTAGACATTATGGAAAGACATATTTTCAATTAGTATCAAAACACTTAGTCATTCACTGTTACCCGAGTATTTATTGTTATCCAAGTATACAGTGTCTCCCAAGTGTTCAACATCGCCCAAGTGTTTAGCATCACCCAAGTGTTCAGTATCACCCAAGTGATAGTTTATCACCAGAGTAGTATTTTGGACCCGAGTGATAGTTTGAAGCCAAATTTGCATATATTGTTAAATATAAATTTGTTTATTGCAAGCCGACTTATAGAGTTATTTGTTGGATAAAGATATATATGTAAGATAGTTTGTTTTATCCAATATGTAGAATGTAGAAATAAAATGAGTATGAGAAGAAGATGAATATGATTATGCGAATGGCAGTTTGAGTTCAGTTTAGAAGTGTTTAGGAAATTAGAGACTTATCTATCACATTCAGGTGATCAATTATTTTCAAAGGATCTTATTCAACAATCATAGTTGCATAGATAAGATCATCAACTAGTTCATTCTCACAGGTGGATCAAAAAAATCATTTAACAAGGTGGACCTAACAGTCCTTTCTTTAAATCTCTTAAATGAGTTGCATTACTTATTGTATTGTACAAAATCCTTTAAAAAGGTGGACCTAACAGTCATTTCTATGGTCCTAACAGGGTAGACCATTAGAAGTGGTCATTTTAAGCTTTAACATGCTAAATTTATACTGCAATACTAAATCTTGTGGGTATAATCCCCACCCCAGTTTTACTTTCTTTTGGAAGGTTTTTGGGTAACCAAATATTGTGTTGTGTTGTATCTGATTCTTTACTTTCAAGTTATATGTATGCAAACAATAATCTAATCTAATTATGGATTAAAAGGATTAAGTTTTATTGGTTCTTGATTCACCCCCCTCTCAGTCATTGGACACATCATATAATTCCAACAATTTCTATTAGAGCAATGGTTCTCTTATAATAAGTTTAACAACTTGAGAAAAGATCAAAGGATATGGAAACATATAGAATGGAGAAAGCCATTGAGAATGAAAAGATAGATATTAAAGTGGCCATGGATCAGATCATAAAAATTAAGAGGAAACTCTCTCTTTCCCTAAAGAGAAGAAAAGAATTACCAGTGCAGATGAATGACAATAACTATATAGAAGAAAGAATTGAAGAATTTTGCAAAGATAGAAGCTCAGAAGAAGATGATGCAGCCATTGAAGACTTGTTTGAAAATAATCTCAATTTACATGAAGAAGTCAGAAAGTTGAAAAGAGAATAGGAAGTTCACTCAATTAGAATGTGTGAAGTCATGGAACTAAAGAACAAAGCAGAAGATGAAAAAAATATAGCACAAGAAGATAAAATACTATTGAGTACAAGATTAGAAGAAAAATAAAATGAAATCCAATACTTATCACTTGAGCAAGCTGATTTGGTAAGTCAACTCAACAATGCAACACAAGAAGTTTTCAATCTAAGGACAGAAAATGAAATACTACAGAATGATCTCAATATCAAAATACAAACAAATGAAAGTATGGTGAATTCACAAACTAGCATGGATCAGACAACAAAAATCAGACATCATGGAAAGACTGGATTAGGATATACTGAACAAGGTGAATCCTCACAACAAGGAGCTCAAAGGAACAACAAACCTAAATTAAATCACCATGGTAAGATAGAGCATACATCAAATAAATGTTGGAGCAATGGAAAGTCAAAATTTAATGGTAAATTCTATAGCTACAACAAACATGGACATAGAGAAAGTGAATGCAAAGAGAAACCTAAGTTTGAAGGGAAATGCTACAAATGGAACAAACAAGGTCATAAATCTATTGAGTGCAGAACTAAGAATTGGAATCCTGCTAAACAATTAGCCAAGGAAATTTTTGGTTGGGATTACAACACTTGGTATAGATGTTGTCACTATGGTGAATATGGACACATTGGTGCAAATTGTGTGAAGACTCTGTAGACACCGTAAAATGGACAGGCTTGCGACTTTACATTAAAAACACTAATTTTCATCTATTAATTAATGGTTTTTTAATCATTAATTAATCATCTATTTTCCTCTAAATTCATTCCCCAAATCATCTAATCAAATTCTCAAAATTAATTAAATAATTAATTTTATTTAATTAATTAGCTTTAATTGATTAATTACCACTAATTAATTAATTAAACTCAATTTCCTATAGTTTAAATTTAAATATTTAAACTTACTAATTAAATTCTTTCAATTAAATTAATTCCAATTAAATTAATTTAATTTCATCAAATAAAGCAATTCTTAATAAAAAAGAATTCAATTATCTCACATGTTGAAAACAATAATTAAATATTCATTTATCTTCAAAGACATAACTCCAATCAGATCACATGGGTTACTCCACCCATCTCTCTAGTCCACATTGGTAACTTCACCCACCTCTTTAGTTCAAAACGGTAACTCATAATTAGCACTCCAATCAACCAAGCTTTATCTCCTCTTTACCAAATGAAGAGGTGGAGTTTATTGATATCTTCTCCAGTTCCTTTTAATCTCAACCATTCATCTCCCTATCTTTGGGACTGATCTCAACCATTCATATCATCACCGATTCCTATATAATAAATCCTTCATAACCATTTGAAGGAACTAGGATTTCAAGCTCTTGTGCACCATTACTCCGTCAGTTTGGTTCTAGCATTCAAGCCATCTTGCGATCACACACCCGTTTCAATTAGCAACTTCTCGACACTTCTCAAGTCATAGACGCTGCCCTGCCAATACTAAGCATCAATAACAATGTTTTGGAAGGAGTAGAGAGAGACAATAGAAGCTTCAAGCATCGTGGGGTTTGCATTTATTTTTTTTCCTTTTTCTTGCTTGTACATTTTATTGATTACGTTTCATTGTTATTCATTTTAGTGGTATAGTGTATTTGATTTATATCAATTGTGAAACCTTTGCTACTAACCCTTGCCTTTGGAAATCATGGGAACCACAAATCACGAGAAAGAGAGGCGTACATTTTGGTGAATACTCCACAAGCTCGCCCATGATAGGGAGTTGGAGGATGCGATACACATCCTCCAAAGTAACAGTACACTCCCTGGTGGGTAACCAAAAAGTGCAAGTCTCTAAATACCACCGCTCTACAAGAGCAGAGATTAGACCCCTATTGGTCGTGATCTCGGGCATATAACATAGCCAGTACAAACCAAGATCACGAAGCACTGACCTCTCATCCTCGGTAAGCTAAAATCGATACACGAGTCCCGCCGATTTGGAATCCTGACAGTGCAAGATCCGCCCAGTGAACTACACATAGAATAAAAAATAAAAAATTATCAGTTTCAGTCATTGAGGAAAGTAACAAAAGAAAGAAAAAGAAGATAACAGACAAGGACATCAGGAAAACAATGCTAAAAAATCAATTGCGATAATAAAGCAGTGCAAATGCGGTACTTTTAAGCAATTGTGAAACATAACCAACAAGTGCGGCATACAAATTGCAATTGTGGCATTTTACATACACAAGTGTGGTACACTTATCAATTGCGACATTTAAATTGCAATTGCGGCAAAATTGAAGCTGATTGCGGCACACTTTGCAATTTTCCAAAAAATTAAGATTTTTAAAAGCAATAAATGAAAGCATTATTGACATGCAAAGCGAGAAAAATCACTGGACATCCAAAGCCAGCTAGTTTGCGGTAGGTCCAGACTCAGTCAGAGATGTGGGTGATGCCAGGAAGGCCAGCCATCGCTTGAAAATAGGAGAAAAGAAGGAAGAAATCAGAAAGAAAACTCACCAAGATATCAGAACTCCAAGGTCACAAAATGACAAATGAAGAGCTCTCTTCGCTACATATAGGGGTTCTGGAAAACCCTAATTTCACTAGGAGATCCAAAATTTCTTTTCGATCCCCGAAAACTTCGAAGGTCAATTACAGGGGCATATTAACGTATTTTTGAAATCTGTCAGCTACCCAGTTCCATAAATTGTAGTTTCAACAAATCAACGCTTGTCTTGTGAATTTTTGCTCAAATTTGTCGAGGGGCCATAAATACACCTACTACTATTGGGGCAAGCTGGGGCAAAATCAAAGAATCTTTGACACACTGCGACAAGTCACATCGCATCAAAGAAGGGCAAATGTAGACACCCTAAAATGGACAGGCTTGCGAATTTACATTAAAAACACTAATTTTCATCTATTAATTAATAGTTTTTTAATCATTAATTAATCATCCATTTTCCTCTAAATTCATTCCCCAAATCATCTAATCAAATTTCCAAAATTAATTAAATAATTAATTTTATTTAATTAATTAGCTTTAATTGATTAATTACCATTATTAATTAATTAAACTCAATTTTCTATAGTTTAAATTTAAATATTTAAACTTACTAATTAAATTCTTCCAATTAAATTAATTTAATTTCATCAAATAAAGAAATTCTTAATCAAAAAGAATTCAATTATCTCACATGTTGAAAACAGTGTTAAATAAATGAATTAAATATTCATTTATCTTCAAAGAGATAACTCCAATTAGATCACAGGGGTTACTCCACCCATCTCTCCAGTCCACATGGGTAACTTCACCCACCTCTTCAGTTCAAAAAGGTAACTCATAATTAGCTCTCGAGTCAACCAAGCTTTATCTCCTCTTTACCAAATGAAGAGGTGGAGTTTACTAATAGCTTCTCCAGTTCCTTTTAATCTCAACCATTCATCTCCCTATCTCTGGGATTGATCTCAACTGTTCATATCATCACCAATTCCTATATAATAAACCCTTCATAACCATTTGAAGGATCCAGGATTTCAAGCTCTCGTGTGCCATTACTCTGTCAGTTTGGTTCTAGCATTCACGTCATCTTACGATCACACACCCGTTTCAATTAGCAACTTCTCGACACTTCTCAAGTCATAGACGCTGCCCCGCCAATACTAAGCATCAATAATAGCGTTTCAGAAGAAGTAGAGAGAAGCAATAGAAGCTTCAGGCATCGTGGGGTTTGCATTTAGTTGTTTTCCTTTCTCTTGCTTGTACATTTTATTGATTACGCTTCATTGTTATTCATTTTAGTAGTATTGTGTATTTGATTTGTATCAATTGTGAAACCCTTGCTACTGACCCTTGCCTTTGGAAAGCTTGGGAAATCCATGGATCATGAGAAAGAGAGGCGTACATTTTGGTGAACCCGATGTGAATCAAACAGCCCAAATATCTCTTACAGACGAAGAAATAGATTGATTAACCATGGCCGTATGGTCGTAAATTTAAAAATCTAACTTTTATTTGATATCTGTATTATTTTGCAGTTGCTGGTATTTTACCGCAATCGATTGGTTTAATACTGCAATTGATTGCAGGCTTTCACAGTATTTTTCCATCTTTTTCTGTCTTCTTTCTTCAGGTACTTTGCCGCAATTGTCTGATTCGTGCCACAATTGAAGTAATTTTTCCATACTTGCCTGATCTGTGCCGTAATCGACAGCATTTCACCGCAGTTGCTAGTTCTTTACCGCAATTGCCAGAAATTTACCGCAATTGCCAGAAGTTTGCCGCAATTGCAAAAATATTGCAATATCAGATCCAAATCTTTTGTCTGTCTAATGCTAAACTAACATTTTTTTCAGTTTCTATGCAGGATTGGACCAAAACACCGAGGACAAAGAAGGGTAAGTTTTGGTAAGCATCATTAATTATTTCAAAGTTACATATATTCTCATTTTGCAAATAATCCTTTTTGGTACTAACCTGTTTAAACAAAGCAAACTAAAAGGAATTCATTTTTCGATTTGGGTTTAAAAAGAACAGTGCTTGCAAAACATATCACATCTCATATTTTGGATTTGGGCTTAAAATTGACGTGAGGATTAAAACTGAACAATGGCAAAAAATCTCTCAATTTGGTGCATTAAAATTGAACAAGCAATCAACACCTACTTTTGGGCTTAAAATTGAACATTGGTGCTTGTATGGTGGTGTAGCTTAGTTCACACTTTAAACTTTGGAGCT
>MU226906.1:2801588-2823431 GCA_018584345.1 Thuja plicata
TGTATGGTGGTGTAGCTTAGTTCACACTTTAAACTTTGGAGCTTAATCAATTTACCTTGTGTCTTGAGTTTTGGGTGCACTTGCACAAACTGTTAGATTACAAACCTTTACATTTTTAGAAAGGCCTGTCCAAGGAATGTGCTTCTTCCTCGGAGGACGACCTTAAACCGGTAATCCTTCCTATCGGTATATAAACAAGGCACAAACCAAAGTTCTGTCTTATCTAGCCAAGCTTGGGCAAGGCATGTTGATAATAGTCTGGATTGGGTGAATATCCCTAAGGAGCCAACGTGGTCAACTAGGCTCTTAAGTGAGTCACGCATGTACAAATCGATTGGAGAGACGCCACAGACCCTTACTACAACCTTGATTAATTAGAGGCCACCCATTTTACCTCCAAATAGGTACCTTATTATAGTGCAAGGGGTTGCAGTATTTCACCCCAAGATTCCCAACATATGTGTCCCACGGTATTTGTGTAGTGAAAGAGATCTTCACCTCACGGTAACAACACCTAGAAAAAACAAAAACATGGGCACCTACGTCATGGACCTTTGTGTCCTAGTAGTGTGAAAATTGTTGTGTGAGCTAATAGACATTCAAGCATTGGGCCTATAGCATTGTATTCTGAAGCCATTGACCTAGATTAATCTGATTTTTCATTGTTGAGACCTCGTGATAACCTTGCAACTTGAAAAAGTTGTAGAACATACACAATTTCAGTCTTCATTCTTCAAAACATAGTGTCTATTGTGCTTGTTCCTTTGATCAGTTTCTGAAAATGCAAAACAAAACATCCAAACTATCAAAACGAGTCAAACATGTTAAAGTCAAGGGTTGTCAACGTCAACTGTCTTGCAAATCATAAGCATTGTTCCAAAAAATTCAAAAATATCAAGTAGTGATGCTTATCCTCTAGTCTTTTTTTAGACTGTTCCTCATTTACCGCAATTGCCCACATTGTACCGCAATTGAAGGAAGTTTGCCGCATTAGACTTTTTTATTGCCGCAATCATCATGTTTATTACCACAATAGGTGATAAACTACTGCAATCAACTAGTTATTTTACCGCAATCGGTGAAATTGTACCGCAATTGACCAGATATACCATATTCCTATTTTGACCTAAAACCTTGAAAGAATTCTTCATTTGGTGTCCAAAACTAGTTTCTATCCCAGGAAAATGTGAAGAACATTATGTGAATCTCTAAACATTAAAGATTACCCTTTCTCTGTAAAGCATGATTATTGTCGAAAACATTGTTAGTTCAAAAGCTCAGACTTGAAATACCTTGATCTCATCATATCAAACATCATCATCTTTATCAAAGTGACTTTGTCCAAGGAAAAGGTTAGCAAATATTATCTTTTTATCATCACCACTTTGAGATCAAGTTATATCAAAATATGTCCTTAGAATTACCCTTGTCCAAAACATAACTCAGACTTCCTCAGAAAGGATTTTCTTCTTTGTTTGCTTTAATCACTTGTTTTAGTTACAAAACCTGGACCGTACTATGTCTCAAACACCTCATAGAGGACCTTACACAAGGTCTAAGGCTAGAACTCAACCTGATGAGTCATATATCAACTATTTCCCTGCTTGGGAGATAAAGCAAGAGAACGATCCCTTCATGAACACCAGTTCTGCTCTATTCATTGAACAACCCCGTGGGGTAGCCTTTTTTCAAGATATCATAGAAGAAGAACTTGAAGATGTGGAGAAAGATGCTTACTCCATGAAATTAGTTGACACTATTGTAGAGAGGAACCCTGAACGTTACTTGGCCATGCTAATAAAGAAGGGATTCAAACTCCCCGCTGAATTCAGTGTATCAACTATATGGCCCAAAAACCCTCTCATAGGTCAAAACACTACTCAAACTCCTCACATACTACCTGTTGTGTCTCAAATATTTCCACCATTAGTTTTACCCACATTGATATAGACTATATCCAATCAAACTAATGACCCGACCCAGGCCAGCACATCTTCTACTCAAAGCATGAAAGGCTCACAACTAATTGCACCTATGGTCACTAGTATGCCTCCACTTTTGGTCTCATGGCTAGGAAAATCAAGCTCTCATGCTATACCTTCCATCCCACCAAATACCAACTATTCTAAAACTATGCTACTGCTGTAGTCAATTCACACTAGCCTTGGGATCAACACTGCATGCCTATAGGGATCCCTCTCTGCAGGAATGACTTACATTCAAGGCTTGCCCAAGGCTACATCTTTTCCCATTCTAACACCAATCCAACCTTCGCAACAGCAAACCCAGCTTCAGTTTCCTTAAATCCAACCCCCACAATAGCAACCCCAGCTTCAGTTGCCTCAGTTCCAACCCCCACAACAACAACCCCAGCTTTAGTTGCCTCAGTTCCAAACCCCGCAACAGCAACCCCAGATTTAGTTGCCTCAGTTCCAAACCCCACAACAACAACCCTAGATTTAGTTGCCTCAAATCCAACCTCAGCAACAACCCTAGTTTCAAACCCAACCTCAGCAGTAGCAATATCTACCCCAGCATTATCAAATCTAGTTTCAATCACAATAGCAAACACATCAAAACCCACCATGGGCTACTCATGTCCCTCCAGTTATAAATCACTTGGTGGGGAATCAATATCAAGTCCCTAGGATGAAATCCTGTGTTCCTACTCAAGGGACATAGAGGCATAGCCTCATACCCACCACAACACAAAGGAATGTCCACACACACCAGCCTCAATATCAAACGGACATGTTAATGCAACAAATGTGAACCCTTCAAACCCAAATGATGGATATGCAAAGTCAAGGGCAAACTAAATCCTATACTGTAGAGGATTTATACTGATACCCCTTTGATCATTCTCTTCACATTTCTCCATTCCCTAATCACTTCTCGGTACTGAAATTTGACAAATATAGGGGCAGTACCAACCCTATTGAACATATCTGAGAGTTTTTTCTAGTTGCATCAAAGTCACTCATGATGAGACATATCTAATGCGACTGTTCTCACAAATCTTAGCTGGACCAGCAATGGAATGGTTCTCACATCTACCTCATGGCATTCATTCTTGGGGAGAATTGGCTGAAAAGTTCATAGCTCACTTCCATCATAAGATCGAGCACAAGGTCAGCATCAAGGACCTTTGTGACATTAAACAGAAGGATGGAGAGTCTTTTGTGAAATTCCTATAGAGATGGAGGAATACAAAAAACCACATAATGTATGATGTGCCCAAAAAAGACTTAATAGTCATGTTTGTTGACAATCTAATTCTAGACATGTCATTCACAACAGAGTTACAGTTAGCTCCAAACTTCACACAACTCATCGAAAGAGGAGTTCGTTGTGAGTAGAACTTAGTCAAATGAGGAATCCTTTTAGATCCTACACAAATGAATATGAATAAGAATGCAATGGAAAAAGCTAAGTGGTGGAACAAAAACAAAAATGTCACTAGCGATGGTGTCATTGATGTAAAGACAGTCAACTACGCACAACCCAAGGTGTTACTGCAAGGCGTACCTATGGAAAACCAAAAACCCATAGGACACACTCAACAAACATACACCCAAAACCAACCTCCCCCTGTACAAGCGGCCGTTGTGTCAAACAGTCAACAACAAAATCAACGCAAACCACGATGTCAATTCTAGCAATGAGATTTCACACCATTAGGAGAGCTGATAGAATCAGCTTTACACAAGTTGATACAATCAAACACTATCACTCTCCCAGAAATCACAAACTTTGAACAAGATGAAAACAAACCAAGGTGGTATAATGACAAAGATTTCTGTGAGTTTCATCAAGTGAAAGGGCACAAAATAGCTAACTGTTACAGATTGAAACACGCTATCCAAGATCTGATTGACACAGGGGTCATCGATGTGACGAATACTCAAACCAAAGGCACAATTGATCACACTATTTTCAACAATACCTTTCATGATCACAACAAGGGAAAAGCATCCAGGTCTGGTGGACAAACAAAACAAGTTAACTATACATATGCCAACAATGATAATTTTATCAATTGCCTCAATCCTTCAGATAGCCACGTGGCTACAATCACTATCAAAGACCAAGGTAACAATTGTGTTGTAACAACACATTGTGCCAAAGTCATCTTACAAGGATTACCATCCTCACCTACTATCTCTACCAATCCTAAAGCAAACTTAGATCCACAAACAAGCATAGTGGACCAACTAAAGTGCACACCTATCCAGATCTCCATGTTTGACCTATTGTGCATATCTCCATAGCATAAACTGGCACTTGACTAAGCCCTTCAGAATGCAGCTTTCCCAAGGGACATAACACCTGAGAGCTTCCAAATGATGGTCAACCATATAGCAGCTAACAAACATGCCACATTCACAGACCATGATGTGCTGCCTCATAAACCCCTACATAATGATCCTCTGCACTTACTTGTCGAGTCCACAAAAGCTCTATTAATAGGGTCCTTGTTGATGGTGGAGCTGGGTTAAACATTTGTACTCTAAAGTTAATCAAGCAACTGGGATATTCAAAATCAAGCATTGATGTCACAAGGAGGATAAATATCAGAGCTTATGATGAAGAGGAAAGGTCCTCTAAGGGTATTATCATTCTACCTTTTCACATTGGTCATGTGGTCAAAAAAACACCCCTCCAAATCTTAGACCTTGAGCTGGGATACAACATGTTACTAGGGAGACCTTGGATACATTAAATGCAAGCTGTATCTTTGACATACCATCAACGCATCAAGTTCCCACACCAGGGAGGAAATCATCATAGAGGGAGATCCCAATCCCTTCCAATATTGTAATTTGGTCCAAATCAACATTGATAACCAGGTACCATCAAACCAAGATGCCAGCATCCCATCCTCTTTAGATTTGAATCCCAAGGATGTCACACGAGCAACAGGAAAGATAGTTATTAAACAAGATGCAAGCATCTCATCCTCTTCAGATTCAAATCTTAAAGATATCACACAAAAAGTAGGCAAGATATCCATCATGGATAAGGGGTGTGGTGAATACAGATATGAAGAAGCTTTTACCATCATGCACATGCCTCAAAGGCCAAGAACTCATGGCATGCCACAACCTATTATTGCAATAGAAACTCCATAGCCTATTCTATTCAGATTTCCATCCACAACCTTTGTCTGATGGGGAGACATAGTGGAAGAAAATCATTTTGAACAAGACATCAATACCTGGTTATACCAAGATTCCCCTGAGACAATTCGACCACCATTACCCTTGTTGAACTATGGTAATGGTTACACAATGATACAAATATTTGGTTATGATGGTACAACCAGGCTGGGGGCAAGACAACAAGGCATATATGAATTGCCTCTCCCACCAACCCAGAGAAACACCAGAGTTTGGGCTATGGAAAACAAAGCACTAGTCTTGTGATCCAAGACATTCAAGTCAATCAAGAGAAAATAGCAGAGATGCACCAGGGGCACAAAACAAAGCATGTCCTAATAAGCAACATATTAGCGCAGTTGTTTCCTGCCAAAGAGGGAACCAAACAATCCCAAATAAACCTACACATAGAAATCAATGATAACCAAGGAAGTGAAACATTGAATGAATGTTCTATTGAGATAGACTCCCATGAGTATGAGAGGAGATCCCTTCATGACTCTGAATCGTCAATCCCATATTTTTCCCCTCGGGCTGACATTATCATAAATCTAGCAGACCTATTTGACCAACTGACCATTACCGAACAACCCTGCATAGAAAAACATGTCATTTATCAAACCTTAAGTGGTGCGTCCACATCACAGTCCAATTTTTTAGGAACCATATCAGTGATCTCTTTCAGTCAACTAGAGCCAAACAGTCGTGAAAGTGTCTGTCTTGTACACCCTAAGCTTATAGAGTGGGATCAACAAGGACTACCTGATCTAGATGTCCTTGAGAATGATGAGGTGATAGCTCATTTCATGGGACTGAGGGAAGGCATTCTGTTAGGAGATCACAAGGCAGGCTTCTCCATTAACCTAGATATAGCAGCATATTTTAGGGAGGAAGCTCCTCTTTCCAGTCCACAAAAGAAAAAAGAACAAAAGATTAAAAAGCTAAAAGAAGACGTATCTTCTAGCAAAAACCTCACTGAGGTGCTAGAAGATGGAAAGAAGGAACTACTCCCCTTAACAGAGGAGAAATCAGCATTATTAGTAGAAGAAACAGAGGAAGTCAATTTGGGGGATGACAAGAACCCAAAGAACATATACTTGGCGAAATCACTCACCCTTGAGGAGAGAGAATAGTTCATCAATTTCTTCAAGGCAAGAATGATCAATTTTGCATGGTCCTACTTGGATATGCCAAGGTTAGATCCGGAGCTAGTACTACACCATATCCCATTGCTACCCAATGCCAAACCTGTCAAGCAAAAGCTGAGAAAGATGCATCCCCATGTTGCATTGCTAGTCAAGGCAGAATTGAAAAAGCTCCTAGATGCTAAGTTCATCAGACCTATACCATATACAAACTGGATATCTAATTTGGTACCAGTTACAAAGCATAGTGGTTAGATACAAATTTGCATAGACTTCAGGGATCTCAACATAGCATGTCCCAAGGATGACTTTCCTTTACCAAACATTGATATGATAGTAGACCTAACTGCCGGACATAAAATGCTATCACTCATGGATGGCTTTTCAGGTTACAATCAAATAAGGATCACACTAGAGGACCAACACAAAACATCTTTCACATGTCCTTGGGGAACATATTGTTGGAATGTCATGCCATTTGGTCTAAAGAATGCGAGAGCGACATATCAAAGGGCTGTGACGACTATATTTCATGATCTCATCCACAAGACAATGGAAGACTATGTGGATGACATACTAGCCAAGTCAATACTTTGAAAGGATCACCTATAGGTTTTGGGACCCATCTTTGATAGAATGTAGGAATTCAAAGTCCATCTAAATCCAAAGAAGTGTGCATTCGATGTCACAGTGGGAAAATAAATGGGGTTCATAGTATCACATAGAGGAATTGAAGTGGATCCAGCAAAGGTCAAAGCAATATTGGACATGCCTCCACCATCGAACCTAAGACAACTAAGAGTGTTACAAGGAAGGCTCCAATTGATCAGACGCTTCATCGCTCAACTAGCTGACAAGTGCCACCCATTCCAACATCTATTGCATAAAGACATCAAATTCATATGGAAAGAGCAATGCAAACAGGAATTTCAGATATTCAAAGACTACCTTCTTAAGTCTCCTATATTGGTACCACCAATACAAGGTAGACCATTGCTTCTATATATCTTAGTGACAGAATCAGCGTTAGGTGTACTCTTGGCACAACATGATGACACAAGAAAAGAGAGGGCCATCTGCTATCTAAGAAGGACTTTGGTTGGATATGAGCTAAACTATATGCCAATTGAGAAGTCATTCCTAGCAGTTGTTTTCACTTCCTAGAAGCTAAGACACTATATGTTGAGTCACCAAATGAAATTGGTCGCACATATTGATCCTCTCAAGTACCTCCTAAGCAAAGCAGTGCTCACTGGATGACTGGAAAAGTGGGTAATGATCTTAAGTGAGTTTGACATTGAGTACGTAGATAGAAAGGCCATCAAAGGACAAGTGATCATAGATCAACTAGCAGAGGCACCAATTCAAGACCACCAGCCTATTATCTCTGACTTTCCTGACAAATCTACCATGACACTACAACCGGTGATCAAGGTATGGCAACTTGATTTTGATGGATTGTGTACAAACCATGGTGCGGGGGCATTGATAGTTCTTATCACTCCAGATCATGATACAATTCCAAAGTCTTTCAGACTTAACTTCCAATGCACCAACAACATAGCAGAATATGAAGCACTGGTCATCGGTCTAAAGATAGCAATTCAATGGAGAATCAAGAACCTTAGAGTCTTTGGTGATTCACAATTGATCATCAGTCAAGTCAACAATGATTATATGACAAAAGATGAGAAACTCATACCATACAGAGCATAGATGGAACAACTACACACCAAGCTCCATTACATTCTTTTCGAGCAAGTCCCACAAGCACAAAATAAAGCTGCAGATGCAATGGATACCATATCATCACTGATTGATATGCTAGGTAATGAAACAAAATTCCAGTTTCTAGTGGAGCAACTCTTGGTTCCATCACATCAAGTATCTATCATAGAATCAGCGTGTGTCCTCGTTGGTCCTGAATCCCCATGGTACCAAGATGTCTATAACTATCTCCAAAACAATGTCTTACCTCCAAACTTGTCTAGGAACCAGATAAAATCCCTCATCCGCCAAGCCTCTAGGTATACCATCCTCTCAACTACTCTATATAGACGAAGTCTAGATGGAACTTTACTATGATGTCTCACTTCCATGGAATCCCAGAAAGCTTTGTACGAGGTACATGAAGGAATTTGTGGAAGCCATGGAGGTGGCAACATCTTAGCTAAGAAGATCATCCACATGGGATACTATTGGCCCATAATAGAGACAGATGCACACAAGCATGTTCAAAGGTGTATACAATGTCAAGTTCATGGAGACCTCATCCATGTACCAGCCCAGGAACTAAATCCCATCACATCACCATTACCATTTTCAATGTGGGGATTTGACCTAGTGGGAAAAATTACACCTTCTTCAGCAAACAAACACAAGTACATCATAGCAGCAAAGGAGTACTTCACCAAGTGGGTGGAAGAAATTCCCCTCACTTACATCACTAGAAAGAAAATAGCAATGTTCATACTTAACCACATAATTTGTCGATACGGGATCCCCCAAACAATCTTGACAGATCATGGTACACCTTTCCAAAATAATTATGTCGAAGACCTATGTGAACAGTTCCACATCAAACAAGGGTTCTCCTCATTTTACTACCCTCAAGGGAATGGCCAAGCCGAAGCTACAAACAAGACAATCTTGAAAATCCTAAAGAAAATAGTGAACAAATCAGGGAGAGACTGACATTTACAGCTTAGTCCTACACTATGGGCATACAGAACTAGTGTGAGAACACCTACATGACCCACTCCTTTCTCCCTATTCTATGGAACAGAGGTGGTATTACACCTCAAAGTGGAAATCCCATCCTTAAGGACATCATTGAAGAACCTGGTTTCAGATGAAGACTATAGAATAGCAAGGCTCAGTGAACTAGAGTTACTAGATGAAAGAAGGTAGCATGCCTTCGACCACTTACAAGGCTATCAAAATCACCTTAGAAGGAACTATCATAAGAAGGTGAAGCCACAAACATTTGAGGTAGGAGACCTTGTCCTCATGGAAAATCAGAAGAATCAAGCAGAGTGAGTCAAACTCAGAAAGTTCGAGCCTAACTGGCCAGGACCATTTGTTATTATCAACTCTACTCAGAGTGGGGAATTCATACTAGAAACACCCAAAGGAGATCAGCTCCCCAGCTATATCAACAGCATGCACCTAAAGAGGTTCTACCCTTAAAGGTATCTATGGCTAAGGCACCTATCCACATATCTAGAAAATACCAAAAAAAATAAAAAAAATACAAAAGTTACCTTGGTGAAAACCTGGCAATCATGCGCCTTGGCGACAACCAAAAAAAGAAAAAAAGTAAAGAGAAAACAAAATTTATCTCTCAGTGAAAACCTGGCAATTAGGCGCTATTGTGTAGGTACCTTGGTGAAAACCTGGCAAACAGGCGCCAAGTGTTCAAATCCAGCTTCACCATCAATGAACTCCAAAAGCCTGAGCACACTTCCAAATGCAAGACTGACTACCCAAGCTAAATCCAGAAGCACAAATCCCCTATGAGCACCAAGCACTTACTCATGGTTATATATTAGTCCACCAGACTAGGGGGCGATTCCAAATGTCCTGAAAAAATCCTAAAAAGATCAAAAAACTAAGAGAAAATCAATCTTCATCAAAAACATTCAAAAAATTGCAAAAATCCCAAAGCATTAAAACCAACTCAGTTATCAAGAGAGCAAGGGGAAAGCATGCCTAGTCTAGTCAATCAAATGTCACAATCATGAGCTTTGCAAATCAACATTGGGCTCATTTGACACAACTTTATCAATCTATCAATTCAATCAACAAGCAATAGGCGACCAAGCCAAACTATCAATTGTCACAGTCATGATCTTTGCGAACAAGCATTGGGCACATCTGACATAGCTTGATCAGCTACCAATATGATCAGAGCTATCAAATCACTCCATACTATCACAATCATGAGCTTTGCAAACAACCATTGGGCACATTTGACATAGCTTGATCAACTGCCAACATGATAAAAGCAATCAAGCCAATCAAGCCTATCCAAAGAGTTTGAGCCAATCAAGAGAATCCAACTGCATCGAGGAACCATCCAAAAATGTTCACTAGGTTAGTCAAGTCAGTCAGATGTCAGTCTATATTTCACGGTTATGTTCTTATGCTACTCCAGGATCCACCATATGAGGAGAGTAGCTATGATAGATCATGACTTATTTTTGTTGATTAATGTCTGTTGAATTTTCACTTTGATTTTAGGGCCATGATGATTCAGGATAAATGTGGTAGGCGCTGTCACTTATCTGGAAGCCAAATAGTTCCACGATCTGAGATTAACCCTGGGAAAGAATTGGACATTCCTTCTCTTTTATTTTGCTTATTTTCTTTATAGAATCAAGAGCTCACAACACTATTCAGATGGACTCTGAGTTGCTTTGGAGTTCTATCTTGGTTTCTATGGTCTTTCCCTTTATGTTGCAAACAAGAGCTCACGATGCTATCCAGATAGACTCTAGGGGCGTAGGAGTTCTATCTTGTTTATTTGGCTTTCCCTTTTAGAAATCAAGAGCTCACGGTGTTATCCAGATGGACTCTGGATTCATAGGAGTTCTATCTTGGTTTCTTTGTTTTAGATTAATTCAGAGGACAAGCGGTATCTAGATGGTCAATATCTGGGTGCTTTTGGCCCTCTTTCTTTTCAAACAGGGAACATAGTTGAACCTAGATAGTCAATATTTGGGTGCACTAGGTTCTCTTTCTATTCAATCTCTCTACTCCTTCCACTATCAAGAGGTTGTGGCAGTATCCAGGTGGTATGTGATCTGGATCATTTGACGCTCTTTTGGAATATTAGAAAATACAAAAAAAAAAAAAAAAATGCAATGATGACAAATATTGGAAATAGGGGCAGCGACTTGGGACATTCATCATTTCTATCAGATCATATCTATCCAAAAAATGCAAAAAGAACATCCTTTCTATTAGTCCATTCTATTAGATCAATCTCAGAGCACATCTATCAAAACTAACTTCTTTCTAATTAACACATGCATTACTCAGATATTTTGTGCATAGTAGATTGCATTCATTTATTGCATAAGAAAAATCCAAAACATGTGCATATTAGATCATATAATCAATGAATCCATCATCAATAACATCATAACTAACATAGGAATGCATTCTTCATCATCATATAGTGATTCACTTTTTCAACAAATTAATGCTCATATGACGCATTTTCTATGCTTAATTTGTTGAGGGGGCATATAGACCACTTGCTATCACTGGGGCAGGATCAAATCTGAAAATTCTTTGATACACTACGACAAGTCACATCACATCAAAGAGGGGCAAATGTAGACACCCAAAAATGGATAGGCTTGCGACTTTACATTAAAAACACTAATTTTCATCTATTAATTAATGGTTTTTTTAATCATTAATTAATCATCTATTTTCCCCTAAATTCATTCCCCAAATCATCTAATCAAATTCCCAAAATTAATTAAATAATTAATTTTATTTAATTAATTATCTTTAATTGATTAATTACCATTAATTAATTAATTAAACTCAATTTCCTATAGTTTAAAATTTAATATTTAAACTTACTAATTAAATTCTTCCAATTAAATTAAGTTAATTTCATCAAATAAAGCAATTCTTAATAAAAAAGAATTCAATTATCTCACATGTTGAAAACATTAATTAAATATTCATTTATCTTCAAAGAGATAACTCCAATCAGATCACATGGGTTACTCCACCCATCTCTCCACTCCACATGGGTAACTTCACCCACCTCTTCAATTCAAAAAGGTAACTCATAATTAGCTCTTTAGTCAACCAAGCTCTATCTCCTCTTTACCAAATGAAGAGGTGGAGTTTACTCATGGCTTCTCGAGTTCCTTTTAATCTCAACCATTCATCTCCCTATCTCTGGGATTGATCTCAACCATTCATATCATCACCAAATCCTATATAATAAACCCTTCATAACCATTTGAAGGATCCATGATTTCAAGCTCTCGTATGCCATTACTCCGTCAATTTGGTTCTAGAATTCAAGCCATCTTGCGATCACACACCCATTTCAATTAGCAACTTCTCAACACTTCTCAAGTCATAGATGCTGCTCTGCCAATACTGAGCATCAATAATAGTGTTTTAGAAGAAGTAGAGAGAAACAATAGAAGCTTCAAGCATCATGGGGTTTTCATTTAGTTGTTTTCCTTTCTCTTTCTTGTACATTTTATTGATTACGCTTCATTGTTATTCATTTTAGTAGTATTGTGTATTTGATTTGTATCAATTGTGAAACCTTTTCTACTGACCCTTGCCTTTGGAAAGCTTGGGAAATCCATGATCACAAGAAAGAGAGGTGTACAGACTCACTTTAGAAAAAGAGATCCTACTAAGAGATGCTATGTGTGTAAACAACTCGGTCATCTAAGCAAGAACTGTATGAACAGAGAATAGGTTGATACTAGTTTTGAGAATGGTAAAACCAAAGTCTCAAAAATCAAAACTCAGATGAGAAAGAAATGGGTAAGGAAATCCTCAGATAATTTAGATCAAAGAAATGAAGGATCTAATGACAGCCTAAATAGTGAGATGGGTAGATCCATCATTACAGAATAGGAAACTAAGGAGATGACTGGAACTGTGCTATAACAAGCCATCCTACATCAGTTCTAGGTAAGAAATACAATACATATCCACATATTTATGCATGAGGACATATTGTAGTTCAACCTGAGTCAGAATGTTAGTTACACCTGAGTCACTCTACTTCACTCGAGATAAGTCAGGCAGTATTGATAACTGGAAAGTTAGTTTCACTCGAGCTTCCGAGTGAATCTTGGATAAAAACCTGAGTCACGCCAGCTACTATGTACAAAGAATTTAATTAATTACTCTAATGGTTGAAAATATCTTATATATGAAGGATTGTGAAGAGTATTGTTCACAAATCTTTCATTTTACAAGTCAATTCAGAGCCTTTAGCAGTTCAATGAGCCTTCATGATTGAAAGCAAAGTTTGATTATTTCATTTGAGAAATATGGCATCCACTTCTAGAAGCAAGGTTTAGAAAGGTTCGAATATGCTAGTAAGGAATACAATTTGTGATCCTCCCATGTTCAAGCTTCATCCAGTAGTTGCATTGGAGATATACCCGATGGGAGCTCATTCCCTAATCCCTCTAAGAGTGTTACTAGTTAATGAAATTTGCAGCTTCTATCACTACAACATACAAGAGAATTCAACCAGTGAGATGAATCAAACATATGAGAAGTTATGTAGAGATGGGAAACTGAAGCCTAAGCATAAGCACCTCAAAACCAAGGGTTTGACACATATCATGCATATGTTGAGGGACTTTTAGACAAAATGGATGAGATATATTCTTAGTCATGTTCAAAACATACAACTATGGTTGGATCATCCTGTGAAGATCACTAAGTAGCTAATTCACCATGTTACCGGGTTCCCTATGCTAGACAAGCCAAAAACTACCAAAACCCTAAACAGGGATGAACTAGTAGAGTTAACTCTTGCCAAGTGGGGTGGAAGAGGCATGAGACTCAATGGAGTAACAGATATGGAGATGAAATTCAGCATTCATGTGATAGCACACAAGATATATAGCTCGAGAAGACCCAACTATGTTGCATGCAAAGTTGTTGACCTAGCTTACAAAGTAGTCAAGAAGAATCTTGTATTCGACCTAGAAAAATTGCAACTCACTCAGCTGAGAAAGAACATGGAGAGCATCCAATTATCAAAAACCAATTCATGTAAGTTTGGTTCTCTTCTAATCTGCATACTTTTTTATGTTGGGAAGTTCTTTCCCTCCAAAGGAACTGTAGCATGGAAAAAGGATAGACCAGTCATCCATAAAATTAATGATTTCATAGCTAAGATGGGAGATAATTTTGATAGCATTGTGGATGGATAATTTGAAAGTTTCAAATAGAAAATGCAGAGTAGATATAGAATTCCCAAACAACTAGTTGAGAAATACAAAGAAGAAATATGTTTTCTAGTGGACTATGATAAAGTGTATATACAAGCAGTAAAGCCTAGGGTTGCATGGGTACAACCCATGCCATATGAAGTTAATAATGAGGACACTAAATATATCATAGAGGCTCTTTTGAATGAACCTGTCAATCCAAAGGAACCTTACTTTGGAACCTATGAGGAAGCAAAGGGAAGGATATCTTTGGAAATTGATATTCCTAAGATATTGAAGAGAGGAAGAAAGAGACTTGATACATTCAAGAAGAAGTATGGCAAGACCTCTGAGTCTCCTACAATATCTGAGAGAAAAGAGGAAACATTTAAAACATAGGAGATAGAGGAAATTGAATTTGAAAAGGAAGAAATTGATGTTAATCCTCCATGGAAGAAGAGGAAGACAACACCTAGACAGAAAAAGGAAAAAGGCACTACTCCTGTTGTCACCCTGAGAAGATCAAGGAGAAAACTTATACTAAGTGATGAAGAGGATGATGAAGAAGAAGATACGGTGGTCTTCACTAAACCCACACCCACACTTGACCAAGATATCAAAGACCTTAAAGAAGGAAGAGCCATGAGTTCTTTAAAATCACTGAAGTATGCTTCTAGGATAGAAGAAGAGAAGAAGAAAATTGAGCAAGCAATGGTGGAAAAGATGGAAAAGTGGAAATATGACCCTTCTAAGTTGAAGAGTTATATGACTGAAGACTTATTTAAGGAGGTCTCTATTCCTTGGAAGAATGCAGCACAAATTGAAAGAGATATACGGGAAGAGACATTGAAGCAGATCATGCCTACAATGAAAGGCAAAGAAGTGAAAGAGGCCTTGAGAAAATATGAGAATAATGACACCCCAGATTCAGGGCATTTCAAATATTGAACAAGAATATAGAAGAAGTATCTCAACATGTCACATTAGTGTGGAAATTGATATTTGAGATTTTAGAAAGCATGTGAAGGAAGAAGTACTGAGTTCAGACCCTCCAACACAAGGAATTGATGATACTGAACCCAAGGTACAGACTATTAAAGATTCCAATGTAGAGTAGATTGTAGTTGAGGCAATGAAATCACTACCCCAATCTCCCATACACAGTATAGTGACTCTGAGAAGAGACAATTTTAATCTACATCACAATAGACAAAGCCCAAGCAACAGGCTCCTCTTACTACTAAGAAATACACACCTGAGTCACAGAAAGGCAAGGTAGACATTTCTACTTTTGATTCATCAGTAAGTTTTGATACACAAATTGTTATTGTAAAGGTCAATGACCTAACTAGATTGAATACTGAAACAAAGGATAAGGTAGATAAAGGTAAGGAAATTGTTCCTTCACTGAGTTATACATTAAAGGCAGTAATAATTGATGAGATAGATCTAGATAAAGATATTGTGATTCCTAATTAGGATCTATCCAACCTATCTGTAGAACAAATGGATATTTTGGGAGAACTATGGAAGAAAAAGGCCTCACAGCAGAAACTCAAAAAGGAAAGACAAAGGACCAAAGTAATTGAAGATGTTAAAGGCATATTTGTAGATGCTTTGTAGATTGAAGTCAGTGAGAGTGACTCAATAATGGACCAACTTGTTTACATTGTCCACAAGTTCAACACAGACATGAATGGTCAGGAGAAGTTACTTGAGAAGGTAGAGAAGAAATTTGAGAACAAGGTTCTAGAGAGCATTCCAAAGAAGATTGCAATTGACCAGGTGCAACTTACACAGATTATTAGCACTCTAGAAACTACTTTGAAAAATGTGGTAGCATTATTTTGTAAGTTGAGTGACTCCTCTAAATTTACCATGGATATAAAGAATAATATAGTAAATATCGATGCAGACATGAAGGAAAGTGCAAGGTAGTTAGCACTTGACCCAAGCACCAGTTCTGCTTACTTCATGAAAATAAAGTATCTTACTGATTTGCAGGCTAAAGTGTTGAGAAAAGAATCAAGAATCAAATAATCTCTTACAACCATTCAGAGCCAACTTCTACCACATATGGATGGAATGTAGAAATTTATAACACATGCTAAAAATCTCATCCATGAAAACCATTTCTTAGTTTCTGAGCTGATGATAAAGCTATCTGCAGAACTACAAGTTGAATTGCACATCTTGAAGGTGCTACATGATAATTGGGACAACAATTTGTCTCATATTTTTAAGGTACATAGTGATTTTCTATCCTACTTCGGGATAACCCTGTAGATGACATTTATTTTTTGGCATTCTTGTAAAAAACAAGGGGGAAATATCATTGTATAAGAGGTAGATGTCATTGTAAATATCACATGTATAGTGAATAGTGTAGAAGATATATGTTACAATAACAATTTTGAAAAATAAAAAAATAGAGTCAGTTAGACCCAAGAAGCAGAGCAAGTGTCAAAACCCAAGAAATCAGTAAGGGGGAGTTTTAAAATATCAGATACAAAGTTTAATGATAAGTGTTTTTGTCACTAATGCCAAAGTGGGAGATTGTAGACCTTATGGAAAGAAATAATGTTAATTAGTGTCAAAACACTTAGTCATTCAGTGTTACTTGAGTATTCAGTGTTACTCGAGTATACAGTGTTGCCCGAGTGTTCAACATCGCCCGAGTGTTCAACATCACCCAAGTGTTCAGTATTGCTCGAGTGACATTTTATAACCCGAGTAGTCTTTTGGACCCAAGTGATAGTTTGAAGCCGACTTATAGAGTTATTTGTTGGATAAAGATATATATGTAAGATGGTTTGTTTTATCTAATATGTAGAATGTAGAAAGAAAATGAGTATGAGAAGAAGATGAATATGATTATGTGAATGGAAGTTTGAGTTTAGTGCAGAAGTGTTTAGGACAACAGATACTTATCTATCACATTCAAGTGATCAATTATTTTCAAAGGATCTTATTCAACAATCACAGTTTCACAGAGCAGATCATCAACTGGTTCATTCTCATAGGTGGATTAGAAAAATCCTTTAACAAGGTGGACCTAATAGTCCTTTCTTTAAATCTCTTAACTGAGTTGCATTAATTATTTTATTATACAAAATCCTTTAACAAGGTGGACCTAAGAGTCCTTTCTATGCTCCTAATAGGACAGACCATTAGAAGTGGTCATTGTAAGCTTTAACAGGCTAAATTTATATTGCAGTACTAAATCTTCTGGGTATCATCCCCACCTCAATTTTACTTTATTTTGGAAGGTTTTTGGGTAACCAAATATTGTGTTATGTTTTGTATCTGATTCTTTACTTTCAATTTATATGCATGCAAACAAATAAGAAAATCTAATTGTGGATTAAAAGGATTAAGTTTTATTGGTTCCTGATTCACCCCCCCCCCCCCTCAGTCATTGGGCACATCATATAATTCCAACATAAACCACATAAAAAAGAGCTATGACAACAATATTCCATGACATGATACCCAAAACATGGAGGACTATGTGGATGATACATTATCCATGTCAAAAATAAGAACAACTCACATTTAAGACTTGAGAAAGATAGTAGATCGAATGGAGAAATTTCAACTAAGGCTTAATCCAAAGAAATGTGCATTTGGAGTCCAATTAGGAAAACTCTTAGGGTTTATTACATCAGCTAAAGGAATTGAGGTAGACCCCAAAAAGGTAAAATCTATACTGGAAATATCGCCTCCTCACAATATCAGTCAAATGAGGACACTTCAAGGAAGACTTCAGTCCATCAAGAGATTTATGTCCCAACTAGCAGATAGAGCACAACCTTTCACAAAACTACTACATAAAGGTGTTACTTTCAAATGGGACTAACATTGTGAAAACAACTTTAAAGAATTAAATGATTACTTGGCTACTCCTCCCATTCTCATGGCGCCTATTCATGGAAAACCATTACTACTCTATATCTCAGCTACGACTACATCGCTTGGAGTATTGATAGCACAAGAGCATGAAAAAAAAAGGAAAGAGAAATCTATTATATCAGTAGGACCTTGGTGTTTTATGAACTCAACTACAATATTATTGAAAAAGCTCACTTAGCAGTTGTTTTTGCATCCTAGAAATTGAGACACTACATGCTCTCGCATAAAGTGAAACTTATTGCAAAAATAGATCCTCTCAAATATCTCCTGAGTAAAACAACATTGAAAGGAAGAATAGAAAAATGGGTCTTAATTATAAGTGAATTTGATATTGAGTATGTGGATAGAAGGGTTATCAAAGGACAAGTCCTAGAAGATCAACTAGCTGATTCACCATTGCAAGATGATGCACCTTTGATAATTGAATTTTCAGATAAAACAATATTTCACTTAAAAGAATATCCATGGAAGATATACTTTGATGGTTCTTTCACACAACAAGGATCTGGAGTAGGAGTACTATTTATTACTCCTCAAGGCTACAAGATACCCAAGAAATATAAATTGATGTTTCCATGCACGAATAACATCTAAAAATACAAAGCATTGGTGAATGGACTCAAACTTGCTATGGAATGGAAAATTGTAGAGTTACATGTGTATGGTGACTCTCAACTTATTATCAACCAAGTAAATGGAGATTATGACACAAAAGATGAGAAACTCATGCCTTACAAACAACTGGTTTAAGACTTGAAAAAATACTTTGTCTTCATCATATTCCAATAAATACCAAGAATGAAAAACAAAGTTGTAGATTCTATGGCTATGCTAGCATTCATGTTACAACTGGAAGAACACCAATTTCGCTATGAATTCTTGGTGGAAGAAATATCCTTTCTCACCTTTGATACACTTGAATCCCAAGTGATTTGTGCTTTAAATTCCCAAGACCAATCCCGATATGCCAACATAATTTAATATCTTACTAACCAAACCATACCCAATGGCCTATCAAGGAATAAAAAATGAGATTTAATTAGGACATCATCATAGTATGTTCTCATCACTACTAAATTATATAGACAAGGTCTTTACGATATGCTTCTTAGGTGTTTAGAACAAGAAGAGTCTGACTGCACATTAAAAGAGGTTCACGAAGGTGTATATGGATCACACTCTAAGGGATTTTCATTAGCTGAGAAACTATTAAGAGTTGGCTATTATTAGCCTAAAATGGAAAAATATGTTGTTCATTTTTCTAAAACATGTCACAAATGTCAAACACATGGAAACCTTATCCATGCTCTAGCTAGAGAACTCATACCTTTTATAACACATTGGACATTTCAACAATGGGCCTTTGATCTTGTAGGATAGATCTATCCTAATTATTCAGTTGGACACAAGTACATCATTACAGACACTAAGTATTTCACTAATTGGGTCAAGGTCGTGCCACTAATCAAAGCCACTGGCAAATAGGTTACTATGTTCATCTTGAACTACATCATTTATAGGTATGGGATACCCTTTTCTATTGTAACAAACAATGGGGGTTAAAAAAAAAACCAAGACATCGAGGACCTTTGTACACAGTTTCATATCACTCAACATTTTTCTTCAATCTATTATCCTCAAGGTAATGGACAAGCTAAGGCTTCAAACAAAAACATTTTAAAAATCTTATATAGAACTATGAGTAAGTTTGGTAGAGACTGATATTTGCAACTAAATCTGACATTATGGGCCTACAAAACAAGTATCTGAACACCAACTGGAGTCACACCATTTTATCTAGTCTATGGCGCAGAAGCAGTGCTACTCATTGAAGTTGAAATTCCATCTTTGCAAGTATCTCTCCAAGGTCTTGTTACAGATGAACAATACCCCATTGATAGGGTTCATGCACTAGAACTACTTGATGAGCGCATACAAAAAGAATTCAATCTTCTCAAAGTGTACCAGAAAAGAATGTCAAAAGGGTACAATAAGAAGGTAAAAACACAAAAAATTCAAGTGGGGGATCTCATTCTCAAAGAGAATCCTAGAAACCAGCCAAATAGAGAACAAAAAGAAAAATGTGAACCCAATTGGCTGGGGCCTTATGTTATTACTAAATTTTTTGGGATTGGAGCTTATCAGTTAGCTACACCTGAGGGATATTTTCATCCTGATCCCATCAATACTCTACAATTGAAGTGGTTCTATGCTTGACATCTAGCTGACAAAGCATGTGCAGTGGAAATAGTTCTCAGAAAATACCAAAAAAAAATAAATAAATCAGAAAATTGATCCTGAAGAAATCCAAAAATAATGGAAAAAGTGCTAAAAAAGGTATCCTTGGTGAAAACCTGGCAAATAGGTGCCTTGATACTAACAAAAAAATTAAAAAGAAGAAAAAAAATAAAAAAAATTGAAAAAGAGAAAAGTGCCTTGGAAAAATCCTGGCAAACATGTTGTCGGAGATTTGATTCTAAGCAGTTGATTGATTGTATGTTTGTCATTGATGACAACATATAATACATAGTAGTAATTCTATATGCACTTATCCAAATGATTATATGAATAATTTCTTGGATAGACACATGTTGTTGACATGTTTATTATGTTATGTTCATACACGCAGACCCAGATATCATGTTTCAGTAAAGTTATGTAATTTTGTTATTGGCAGTTATAGTTCTAGAATTGTAACACTTTACGGCCAATGTATATCACATGTTTCTTGAGTTGTGCCTATCTTTTGTATATGTGTGTGTATATTCATGTTTATTTATGAGTTGATGATATTAATCCAAAGGTGCCAAACGTGTTGCAAGAAGATTACAAAGTTAGAGTAAAATTGGTGAGGCCGACTTAGTGAAGCGTTGCATCTATTTGATTTATACTTGTGTGGTTGTAATTATGCTTGCGTGCTTAGTAGAGATAACAAGAATATAATGAAGAGTTGTCTCATAGGTCCCATGATCTTATACTATGAGGAAGACACTTATAACAAGTCAAAGGTGACACGCTAAGTGTGAATGATATGAAAAGATAAGAAAGATGTGCAGAGCATATCATCAGAGTTGGTTCATTCATCAAGAGTCTATGTGAAGAAGAAGTGAAAGATTGCAATACACTAGAACTAATCAAGACAATAGGTCTACTCTATAGTTCATCATCATATATAGTGCATATCTGCTATTCAGAAGGTTGTAGCCTTCACCATCAAGCAGTGAGCTTTTGGACAGTGAGTCCACCACCACTAATAGGGTTATTTGTACAAGACTCCTAACAGGGTCTGACCCTTAACCAGGTCACTATACTTATTGCATTGCATTGTACAACTCCTAACAGGGTTGAAATATCTTCTAATAGGGATTACTATAAACAAGTATAGTTTATTGTGGGTTCTAATTTCCACCAAGGTTTTTACCATTTGGTTTCCCTGTAATCAAATTGTGTGTTAAGTACTGTGTTATCTAATTAAGCATTTACTTGGTTGTATTCTAAAGTAGAAGAAGTAAAAAGAACTAAAGTTACTGATAACTAATTCACCCCCCTTCTTAGTTATCCTTTGGGACTATTCTAACAATTGATATCAGAGCCAAGTGCCTTGGAGAAGAAGCCTAACAGCTTAAGGTAGATCAGATGTCTTACTTTAGAAAAGAAAGCCCTAAGTTCGATGGAGAAAATTAT
>MU226906.1:2833991-2845750 GCA_018584345.1 Thuja plicata
ATCAATATTATAGTCATTTTTTGCATCAATTCTTTCATATTTCAAGCTTAAATTTGCATAATTAAGATAGTTTCAATTGGAATTGAAGATGTTTTAGCTTTCATTTATGATTTATCTAACATCTCAATTTGGTGCTTTCAAGCTTCTTAAATCCATTTCAAGTTCAATTCTAGCTTAGAAGTAATTCCTTTCATAGATTAAAAGCATCTCATTTCTAGATTAAAAGCACTTTCTTTCTTAGATTAATTGCATTTTACTTCTATACAGTAGTTGCAATTCATTCCCAGATTAGTCTAATTTGCATTCATAGTTTAAATTGCTTCTCAATTCATAGATTAAGAGCATTTTCTCATAGACTAGTTGCAGATTTCATAAGATTAATGGCAATTCTTCTCATCTTGAATTCTTAAAATCCTCCATGTTAGCAATGGTTAGGTTGTTGGCTCTTGTTCTGAGGGTAAAACTCAACATCCACAACTAATTACGAGGCAACAGGTTGCCTCAATCAAATTTGTAGAATAAACAATTCATGTTTGTCTTTGTGAATTGAGTGATTGTGTAAAAACTATGTTGTGTTTATGTTGAATTTAGAGGTCTACATTCAACATATAACATTTTGGCGCCCACCGTGGGGTAGGAGTATTCAATTCCTAGCCTCATATTACATGTTTACTGTCAAATTTGTTTTATGTCTTTTTTTTCATTCACTTTGAGTCAAATCTGACTCTACTATTGCGTCCAAAATGTCATTTTGATTTAAAATGACTACAAATACACCTATATTTGTCTAAACATTGAATCTGTAGCATCAAATTTTTGTCCGGGCAGGCCGTACGGCTTTGCAGTGAATTCTCGTGCGAGATTTCTCACATACCCGCACAAGATTTGCATTTCCTCGTCTGAGATTTTGCATTTCCTCACGTGAGATTAGCATTTCCTCATGCAAGGCCTAGAATTTCCTTGCGTGAAGCCTTGCATTTCCTCGCGTGAGGCTTGTTGACAGGTCCGACTTTGCACGCCCATATCTTGCTCATTTCAACTCCTTTTTCTGAGCAATTTTTTTTTATTCTGGGTAGAATTTTGCAACGATCACTGTGGTGGGATTAGTTTTTGATTTTTCTTACTAGATTTATCAGAAGTCACTATTTTCATAATTGTACCTGCATAATCCTTATTTTTGCAACTTCCGGAGCTCCGTACAGGCTCATACGATCACCATTTTCAGTGCATTTTTTTTTGAAAGTGCATGATTTTCTGTCTCCTATCTAAATATGTGATATATTTTGTGATTTTCTGATTTTGGTAATATGGACTAATCTTTGTCTTTGATGTTCATATTTTTATCTTTTGCATACAGCCTAACAGTGGTTTGCAGGACGTTATACAAGAAGACTAAAACACAAACTACTGATGATATTTCTTGTAGGTTTCCTTTGATCGATAAAACACAAAATATTGTGCTTGCATCTTATTTTTTGATTTATTAAAATAGGAACCCACATGTAATACTTCTTAAAATGAACATTTTTTTGTTGTTTTAGGAATGAAAATAATGTTAGGAAACTATGCTCTCGCCCTTTTGGGATGATCAGAAATCCAAAAACATTATTGTCATTTTCTTATTCTACTTGAAGTGTCTTTTCATTTTGTAAATCTAAGGAATTTCATGGATGTATCCTCTCCCCTTGCCTTCGCAGATCTTGGGTGAAAGAGAAATCCATACAAATCCTTTAGTGTGGCTACTTCCCGAGTGCTTTAACAGAGCCGGTGAGAGTGGATTACCCAACCGATAATAGGCTAAAGCCAAGCCCTTCCAAACCAGTATATAAAAAATGTCATTATGATTAATGTCACAATGAACAAGTGTTGATTGCATTATACCAGGAAGAAGATCTCCCTCAGTACCCTTGTGGTGCATTAAAACCTACAGAACGTAACTTCTGTAGGCTGGGAGGCTTCCATAGTAGAGCTAATCTACCACAAGTATAATCACCTGAAAAAATGCCCTTACTACAAACTATGTTCTAGTATCCAAAAACCCTCTATCTATTGGCGCTGAAGGTTACAGACCGACTAAGACACCCCACATTTTTATGGTTCTTAGTAGAGATAATAGCCCTTTTAGAAGCAATTCCTTTGGGGTTCGAAGCTTGGTGTGCCTGAGAAGTGAGTGCACATGTAAGGAGGAGCCCGTGCCTCCAAGCTTCTAAGTTGTCCACTATGAGTAAGTGTAGCTAAACTTTGGTTCAAGTGGGGATTCAACAGATACTGTCCTAGCTATCTAAGGATTGTGATGTGTCTGTTCTGGTACTACGAACATTCTTCTTGATGTGTCTTGCATGGGTGAAGCATCAAAACAAACAAATATCTCAAACATTCAAATCGAATATCAAAACGGTCAACAATTCCAAATCTGCACTTCTAGGTGTTAACTATCAAAATCTTATCCAAGTTATTGCACATATTATCAAGACTCTGCAATCTATCAACTTGTTGTCCAAACTGCTATTCTGCTGTGAAGGTTCTATCGAAATTTTTACAAATCTGCATTCTCATTAGTATTATTACTAGTCTATATTCTATTGCAATCTGTTGATAGTCTGACTCGTTGTTGTCTTAAAATCTGACCTTGTTGTGCTAGTCCAAGTGACCCATTATCTATTTTGATCTTATCAATCCTTGTATGTGTTATGCCCTACATTTTGTGTGCAAAATGTTGGGTCCCCCCCCCTTTTTTTTCATTTGTTTTTGCTTGCGGCTTTGCCTTGTCCCTTTTTTCCCCTTTTTTTTTCTTTCTCTGGGGTTTTCTTCCCCGGTGTGGTGTTTCGTTTGTTTGGTTTTCATCTCTGGGACTCCGGTCCTGGAGGTTGTCCTTCGTTGGGAACTGGACTCTGGACTCTGGGATTCTTCACCACGATGTTCTTAAGGATATCATCGTGGGGAATCCTCAGGCCCGGAGTCTGAAAGTTTTCCTGTCTGGAGATTGTCAGAAGAGGGAGGATTACCTTTTTACCATAGGTATAAATAGGACTTATCTATCACTTTCACATTTACCATGATTAAAACCTTCAAGCACTTAGAGAAATTTCAAAGTGATTAACCGAGTAATTTGCAAAGAGTTAGTGATAATCAATGCTTAACACTTCTAGTCATTTTCAGGCGATTGTGAGTACTTTGTGGTGGTGATTGTGACCGTCTGAGGAGCCATAGCTATTGCAGAGCTCTCATGGTAGTAACTCCTTCCTTTCCTCCACCTTCTACATTCTCAGGTTGGTCTTTCCGTTCCTGGCTTTCTATTTTTTTCTGGTTTGTTTGGTTTCTTTTGTCTTGTTTGTTTTGTTCGTCTTTCTGTTTGTTTGCCTTTTGTTTTCTATTTTCTGGTTCTGCCACTCATTGGTGGGTTGGCTCTGCCAGAGGGTTTTCTTTCCTTTGTGTAGAAGTGGTCTATTTGTAAAATATGTAAATAGCTATATATATGTTTCTGCCTTGTCTGGTTTTCCCGCAGACGTCATCCCATGTTGTATATTTATGTATATGTGTGCATGTTTGTGTATAGTCTTTGTATATCCCTCTATTTCCATGTATATATCCTTGGCCCTTGTGAATATCCTTTCGGGTGGCTTTAAAATCTGGTTGAGTCGCCTGTGTTACTGATTTTCCGCCCATGAACTCGCTTCGGGGCAGAAAACCACTTGTTTGAAACTCAGCTCTCAGCCGATTTCAAATAGGTAGTTTTCTCTCTCTTCCATGAAACCAGTAAGAACTTCATTTATGTCCCATGTGCACAATCAATTCCAGCCAAGTGGCCTTCACTTTTTACGTGTTCAGACAGTTGGCTCCGCCGTCATTGCCATAACTTCCATTTAATACTTACGCATGTGGCGCCCACGTGGGCTTGATGACTTTTATTTTAACACATCTTCGCCAATGGTTACTTCTCTGGGCCCTGGGTCTCCTACCATCATCCATCCTATGTCCTTACCAAGTATGATAAAATCCCCAGACCTAGATGTTCAGTAAAATCTTAATTTTATGTGGTACGTTTGCTTTTTGGTTATCTTTGCATGAAACTAACTTTTCAGGAAAAACAAGCATCACGGTGGTAAGATCTCCGAACCCCAGAATATTTATTTTCATGAATGTGTTCTGATGGTCACTTTTTTTCACAAGTTCCCAGAGTTCTCTTCCCAAACATGTCTGAAGCATCCGCATCTTCTCCACCCAGAAGTCCAGAGCTACCTTCCGCAGCAGAAACCAGGGTAGCAATAAAGTCTAAAATGGAGAAGGCCCTAGAGAAGATGCCCCTAACTATGAAATTTGTGCAAGACAATGTCATCATGGGCTCAAAGATTGAGTCTAAAGTCAAGATGATAACTGACACCAGCGTCAGAACATGGCCAGAGATGTAGGCCATGGTGAAAATAATGCACATCCATTGACAGGCTAGAGATCAATTAACAATCAACGTCGGGAACTTTAGAATCCTCAAGGCGGCTTGTTTCCCATGCTCCATGCAATCTCCAGAGCTTATTTTGACACTGGCCACTATCTACAACTCTTCTATTCAGGCTGTTATGCTCACGGCCGCAGAACCCACAGGATACCCCACTCCTCTGGTATCCCTTGACCCAGTCACATTCCAGGCCAGATTGGGAATCCCACAATTTGATAAGGCCTCAGTGGTTACAAGGACTGATGCCTTGGCTCAATTTACACAGCTGGAGGATGTTGCCCGGGTATACATGAATACCCATTGGCTCAAGGCCCCAAAGAGGGACCCTAAAAGAATGAAGATAGAAATTCCTCGCTCTGAGTTTAAGGAGAGCATCTATATGGGGATGATAGCATTGTCCCAGGTCTTTGGGCAGCCCTCCACCCAGGAGTTTTCTCGATGGATGTATTACTTCCTCCTCGACATCTCCACCAAGGGAGGATACTTCAACTGGGTGACAATAATCTCCAACCACGTCGACTGCCAGTTCCAGCAACTAAATAGGAAGAAGAAATTCTACATGTCTTCTTATGTTTTTTGGGCCCTAGCACAGTAAAGGCCCCACTCCCATGGCCTACTTATAGATGACGTGCTTGGGATTGGCCTGGGGCAAAAAGCACCATGGGACCATTTCTCACAAGTTCAATGGGATGCCAGCTTCCCCAGTTTTTGCCCGGTAAATGATGCGTTCGTTTATTACCATTTTCTTACTCCCACCCAGGATGCTGAATACCGCCTGTCCTTAGAGGCAATGAATTTGGTCCATAGTTATGGACATTATTACATTCAGTTTCAACAACACACCTACATTAGGGCCACGGGCTTCTCTAGGAAACCCTACTTGTTGCCCAAGCACTGTGGGGACAAGATTGTGCTCTTAGAGTATTGCAGACAAATAATGGAGGTGCACGCTCTCTTTGCCCTCAAAAAGATACCCAACATTCCATTCCCAATCACCTGCGGGATTACACATGCAGCCTCACCGCCGCAAAGGAGGAAAACAATGAACTGAAAAGTTACAATTTGCAAGAATTTTATTTGGCGCAAAAAAATTTTGATCCGCATGGAAGGATAGCAACAGCACTGCCCCGGGCTTCAGAGCCCCATCATATCCATATGGAGAACTTTTGGGTAGATTGCTAAGATGATGTGGAGGTGCGGAGTAGGAACTACTTTAGAATGAGGGTCAACATGATGCAGAAATTGAAGCTCCGGAGGTTCCCAGCAGACTTCTCAGATACTGCCCCCACTACCATTCCCAAGTACAAGGTAAAGGGGATAAAAAAAAAGACTCTTCCACTAGTAAACTGGAGTGCCCAGGAAGGGCCCACAATTGAGGAGTTCACTTGAGAGGTGGTCGAGCAAAGTCATGCCTATTTCAAGAAGGTGTGCCCCGGAAGTACCCGCTCAGCAGCCCAGCCGGCACCAGAATTAACTCCACAGCCAGTGCCAAAATTGACTCTGGGGGCCAGGACTTCTTCGTAGGGAGTAGATAAAGGAAAAGGAATAGACATGACCCCTCCTGCAAAAGAAGTCCCCATCATAGAGTAGATAAAGTAATCGGTGGTAGCCTCCCAGCAGATGAGGGAGCAATTAATAACATGGCTGGCCACTCCACCGCTTATGGCTAGACCACTTCGCCCCTCTTCCTCCCCATCGCTGACAGCCTTAATGGTGAAGGCAACGGGGGTGGATCCCATGGAAGTGGTAGCAATAAGAGATGCGGGGCCACCTTTGGTAAGCCAGAGAAAGAAGAAGCTCAGCAAAAATCCTAAGGCAGAGCCGGGGCAGGGAGCATCCCAAGCCCAACAAGTGGAGATCCTCTCTTCCAGTTCCTTGGAGCCAAAGAAGGAAACGGAGCCTACAGAAGTCTCGGCCAGTCCCCCTACACAAGTGGAATTTGATGATGTATTTGCAACCAACGAGTTCAGAAACTTGCAGGGGGAAAATACGCAAATAGAGACAGAGGTCCCTGGGGCAGAACAGGGAGCTGCAGAGTAGGAAGCTCCTGAACAAGAACCTGCACAAGAACAAGAAAAGTAGGTAGAAGAGAGAGCCGGAGCTGGAGATTACCCCTGGGGCTCAAGAAATGCAAGTTTTGGGAGTGGACCAACAAAAGCAAGGTGAACAAATGGCATCTGCTGGGGGAGCTGAACCTTAAGGAATAACCATAACCCCAGCTGCCACATTCCAAAGGCCACTCCCGGGAGCAACCTTTGGGCAGGTGATTACCGTGGCTCAAAATTTGAATCTCGGCCCAACACCTCCCCTACTACCAAAAGAGGTTCCAACAGAGGAAGAAGCCCTGACAATAGAAGAAGAACAACAAGAACAACAAGAAGAGCAGCAGGAAGGAGAAATCCTTGAGGAAGCCTACCAAATTCCAGACAAAGAAATAGATACAGAGGACAAGGCTGAGGAGATGGAGGTCAAAGAAAATGTTTCTCCAGAAGAAGTCGAGGCAGGGAGAGGAACGGATGAGGTCCATGCCACTAAGGAACAATAGCTACAGGACATTGTGGAAGAATCAAGGGAATAAATTCTGGCAGGAAGGCCACCCCTACCACCTCAATGGCTGATAGAAAGTAGAAAAAGAAAAGCTTAGTCCGCTCCCATGACTCCTCTCTCCCTGGCCAAAATGATGGCCCAAGTTTAGGCCCCGCCAAAGGCCAAGAAATCCCAGACAATTCATACTCTTCGAACTGGGCCGGACGGAGAAACAGTTTCCATTATGGCAACACCTCCCCCAGGTGCTGATGAAGAAACCACAGAACTTAGAGACTATAATTTTGCAGAGGTATCACTAGGAAAGAGGGGAAAGCAAGGTGAGGTAGACTTGTTGAAGGAGGCAGCAAGGGCAGTGGAAGCCCGATATGAGAAAGAAGCCCAGAGGCTCAAAGTAGAAAAAGAAAAAAATGCAAACCTTATGGGGTTTCTCACTGAGTTGGCTCAACCAATCAATGCCGCTCCTCCGGAGGCCTCCACCTCTGAATATCTACCGCAGAGTGACATAGACTCCCTAGGAGTAATGGAAGAAAGCCCAGGCACTGGACGAGTGGGTCGCCCTGCAGATAGGAAACACCTGGCGTTTCCTAGTGTCCACCCTCCCAGATTTATACACGGCCCGACAGGTCATTCACCAGGTGGAAAATCTTATTGACCTATGGGAGGGTGATTCCAAGAATTACCAGGCATGGAAGGTGGAGCTCGAAGAACTCCTTACCTTGGGAGAGGATATGATTTCTGAATCCAAAATTCTAGGGGATGAATCGTTTGATTTTGTGAGAACCCAACACTCTAGACTTGACCTCACATTGGAGGTAATCAAGCAACTGGTAGGGTCTCTGCAAGATAAAGTTAACATCATGAAATATTCTTTCAATTTGTATAAGTATTTTTTAATAAAGACTTCCAGGGATGATCCCCTTAGCATAGATATATATACCCCTGAAGATTCAGTTCTGGGGAGTTTTGATGAAATAATGAAGTCCCGGTATCAATCTCTAGAGGGGATAGATGGGGCCCATATGAAAAAATTAACCCGCATGATACTTAGTGGTCATGACACGGTGAGAATGGCCGATGAGTTTAAAGGAAATGTTCTAGACCAGGGGGAACAAATTGAAGTGGCCAAATACCGAAGGTCCAGCCTGAAAGATATAGATGAAGATGGCATTTCCTGCCTCCTCCAGGCGTTCAATAATAATAAGCAACCCTGAGCTTTCTTCAGAGGCCGAGGAAAATTCAAGCGTTGGGTATTCTTTATTCTTTTAGGGACATAAGTTCCTAGATCTTGGAGTCCTAGATCTAAAACTTTGTATTCTTTCAAGTGATCCGTGTCCCAATCCCCAAGGCCAACCGGTCACTTTCAGAAGCGGTTAATAAAGGTTATCAGAGGGTGGTTGGCTACATCAAGGAAGCATTGACTTAACAGTTGGTTTTGTGACAGGATGGTCTTGTCAAGGCACCGCTTAGGAGTACACCTGGTGCATTGGAGATAGGGAACCACATTTCCCTTTTATGAGGCATGTAGCCTCAATCCCCAGGGGACCTACTTTCTTCCTTCTCCTTCTTGGCTCTCTTCTCGAGGCTATTTCTTCCACTGTATATTCTTGTCTCATTCTTCTGACATGGTAGACCTATTCTGTCTCAGGGTCTTTTGTAGGGTGGCGCAGGTAGTACTAGCCCCAGATATTGTATTTTATTGAAACATGATGTAAAATAGGGTTAGGGTTAGGAGAGAGTTGTATAAATAGCCGAATCGGCCCATTTCCAAGGGTCAGCAAAATTGATGATTTTGTTGTCTATAGTAATAGTGAAGTGATTTCTCATTTTAAGTTGCAGAGCTCAATGCTTTATTGTTCTATTTTCAATAGTTAGATGCTCCCCTGGAGCCCCCATTGTACCACACACCAGTGCTTGCTAGAAGAGATATTAATGAAGAAGGAAGAATTATGTGCAATGATGTTGTTGGCATTCCTGCTTCTAAGTTAATGGTATTTCATGCTTTATGTTCTTTATGTCTTCTACTATGATATGTTAAAATAGATTAACGACCTCTTTTCCCTCGCTACTAATGAAGTTCTAACTGATGGTTATGTATTTTTTCAGTATTTAGTGTAGTATGTCAGAGTATTATTGATGTTTTGAATGTTTAAACATGATTATAGTTAGATGAAATGTTTCTAACCCTGCAGGATCTTTTTCATTTTATTTTCTAAGTGTAGAATGCTAGGGGAAACCTTACTTTACTGAATCTCCAAAGGTGATGAGTTGAAGAAACCAGCTATCCCCCTCAAAAATAGTCACTCCTCCCAACTGAGCCCCGCACCATCGTGACCCAACACCCAGGTGCTTGAAGGCCTAGGGAATATATTCCCCTGGACAACCTTTGCAGGCAGAGTTGGCCAGTATCCCCAGAACTCGGTGACAACTTATGACTATTGGTAGACCCGGTCAGCAAAACCCCGTCAATAGCATGTGTTGTCCTTATTTTGGTTTGGCAATGTACCTGCGGTAAATTATTTCAGAATCTTTGGTAGCAAGTGCTACATCAAGAGAGATGATTGTGTTGGTAAGTTTGATGCTAGAAGTGATGAAGGTATTTTCCTTGGTTATTCTACTAAAAGCAAAGCATATAGATGTTTTAATTTGAGATTAAAGAAGATAATTGAAAGCATGCATGTTAAGATTGATGAAAATTTTATGGTTCAAGAAAGATACTATGAATATGTACCTATGATTGAGGATGAACCCAGACCTAGCAGCAAAGATACTGTTATTGAAGAAATGTTTGATTGCATTGATGTCTTATGCAATGACCCTAAATCAAGTAGAGAAGAATCATAGATTATAGAAGAAGAAGACACACCTAAGGTTCCAAAATTCACATCTAGATACCACTCTAAAGATGACATCATTGGAGATCAGAGTAGCAGCATTTTCACTAGATCTAAAGTAAAAGGTCTAGCAATGGATGAAGAGGTATGTTTACTTTCACAGATTGAACCCTTAAGTGTTGAAGATGCTTGTAATGATTATGATTGGAAGAATGCAATGAAAGAAGAATTAGATCAGATAATAAAAAATGATACATGGGAATTAGTCCATAGACCCAATGACAAAACTATGATTGGAACAAAGTGGGTATTCAGAAACAAGATAAATGAAGATGGTGCAGTAGTTAGAAACAAAGAAAGATTGGTATGCAAGGGATATGCACAGAGAGAAGGAATAGACTACACAGATACATTTGCCCCTGTAAGCAAACTGGAAGCCATAAAGTTGTTCTTGGCATATGCAAGAGTCAAAGACTTTAAAGTTTATCAAATGGATGTAAAATCAGATTTTCTGAATGGTGATTTGAATGAAGAAGTCTACATTGAACAGCCTGAAGGATTTAGTCTTTCAAATGAACCAAACATGGTATTGAAATTGAAGAAAGCACTCTATGGTCTTAAATAGGCCGCAAGAGCTTGGTATGAGAGACTTGATGGTTATCTTACCAAGATTGGATTCAAGAAAGGAGCAATAGATTATAACCTATTCACAAGAGAAACACTTGATGGATTATTGTTAGTTGCTATATTTGTTGATGACATTATCTTTGGGGGTAATGACAAGCTTAGTAAAGCATTTGCAAAAGAAATGCAGAATGAATTTGAAATGAGTATGATTGGTCCTATAAAATATTTTTTGGGACTAATTGTAAAGAAAACAGATAAATGTATATTTATTAATCAATCTAAATATGTGAAAGAAATACTAAAGACTTTTCAGATGGAAGATTGTAAGCCAGTATACACTCCCATGATAACAGGAAGCAAGCTTTCAAAAGATGATGACTCCACATCAGTTGATAAGACATTGTACAAATATATGATTGGTAAAATCATTTACCTAACTCAATCTAGACCTGACATATCTAATGTAATTGGCATTGTTGGAAGATTTGTAGCTAAACCCAAGAAAAATCACTTAATGGTAGTAAAAAAGATATTTAGATATCTAAAGGGAACTATAGACTATGGTTTATGGTATCCTAAATCAGAGAATGTAAAAATTCATGTGTATACAGATGTAGATTGGGAAGTTTGCATTGATGACAGGAAGAGAACTTCAGGAGGAACAATATTCCTTGGAGATAGGTTGGTTTCTTGGACAAGCAAGAAGCAAAACTGTATTTCTCAGTCAACAGCAGAAGCTGAATATGTTGCACCAGCACTAAATTGTTCAACCATGGTTTGGATCAAGAAGATGGTTAAAGACTTTGGCATTTAGGTTTATTATCCTATTGTTATTCATTGTGATAATACTAGCACTATCAATATGTCTAAGAACCCTATGATGCATGCAAAGACAAAACACATAGAGATCAAGTACCATTTCTTAAGAGAAAAGGTTGCAGAGAAAGAAGTTAAATTGGACTATGTGAATACCAAAGAATAGTTGGTAGACATTTTCACAAAGTCCTTATCAAAGGATACTTTTGAGTATCTCAGGGAGAAGTTGGGAATAGTTCCCTCTCCTAAGTCCATTTAGAAGAAGCAGCAAAGACATCAGTCATTAAGTGACTAATGAATGGTCGACTACTCTACTTCTGGAGTAGTACCTGTTCCTAAGGAGCTATGGAACCCTTTTCCATTGATGTCAAAGGGGGAGTATATAGTAAGGAGGAGTATGTACTAAGGGGGAGCATATACTCTAGGGGAGTATATAGATGGAACAAAAACATAGACAGAGGAACTGTAGCAGTTTAGAGAAATCT
>MU226906.1:2849877-2864319 GCA_018584345.1 Thuja plicata
TCGACATTGTCCTTTGGATCCATTTCTTCCCAAGGGGAGGAATATCATTTGCCGCTTCAGGATCTCCTTTTGGATTCTACATCAGGCATCTACCATTGTGCCAGGAGTTTCTTCATTCTGGGGGGACCTTGGTGTCTCATCCCTCTCTCATGGGGGGGCTGGTTGTATTTATGGTCTTGAGAGAGTCTCTTGAGCCATTTCTTTTCTGCATCCTTCTATCTCTTTTTGGAGAGGGGTTTTTCCCACTGGGTTTTCTTCTTTGTCTCCGGTTTACAGAGATTTCCTTGTACTGGGTACCTGATCAGGCCTTGTTGCCGGGACCCATTTCTTGCTTTCTTAGTCTTGCTAGGTCTGCTTTCTCCCTGTGTTCATCTTAAGGGGGGGTGTTAGAGTATTATTTCATTTTTACTCTAGTTGCTTAAGCGTCTCTTAGGTGCATTATTAATTAATTCTTAATTAATAATGCCCAACCTAGTATTTTCTCTTTTAGGGTTTCGTTCACCTTTTTAAGGTTGAACTTTGTAATTGTCTTTCATTAATTCAGATTATAATTTCACTCTTACTTTCTGAGCAACTTCTGAGTTCTTCATCTTTTTCATCTTTGTGATTCTACTTTGTATCAGGTTCTTGCATGCAGGTGTATTTGGGTTCTATGGATTTGCATGTTTGCAAAATCCTACAGTTACTCCATGACATTTATTCAAAGATAAAGAGTTGCAAGGACAAGGGGCATAATATTTTCTTGATTTTCTACGTATGGTGATTGTTTCAATGATCCTATAAATTTCACCTAACTTGGATGTGTATGGTAAGATCTGCCAACATGAGTGGATAGCCACATATATCCTGATCCTTGTTATGTGTAAACTATGGTAAGCTTGAACCAATTTCCTTGTATGTTTCTAAATCAGATTCTAAGTAAGGTGTACGACACATTATGTACCCAAGGATATGAATATAGAAGGTCATTGTAGGTCACATATCTTATATTACACTTGAACAAATGATGATTCTTAAAAGCAAAAGGAGATAAATGACTAGTCATACTGGCCTCTATGCCTTGATGCTTAGGTATATCTTCAACATTGCATCCAATACACATAGTATTCATACTTTGATAATACCTTGTGGGTATTAGTGTCATTTATATTATCTGATGATGTCTGTTAAAAAAATGCCCAATGATGATAAAAATGCTACAATATATACAAATCAGTGACAGTCCTAAGAGTCTGCATGTAGATGCACTTAAAGATTCCATGATTCATTTTTAGAATAGCATAAGGAGTTGAGCTCAAAATGCTTTCTTGGTTCATCCAAAATCCAAGTTAACTACTTAATCTATATTACTGATTTAAATGTCGTTGCAATCCATGGCATACATTTTTGCATTCATAAATGAAAAAGAGAAAATACAAAAAAAAAAATTCAAGAATTGCATTTATTTTACATCCTAAGTGCATCCATACATATATTTGCATAAATAAAATCTCAAAAACATACATCTAAATAATCATCTAGAAACATCCAAAACACATTTATATATCAGTAATAAATCAAAGAACATAAATAATTTCATCACATGAATCTAATCTAACTCATCAAAAGACCAAGTACATAATCACATGTGCATCAATCTAAACATCTATCAAGAAAGAGAACTCAAGAGCATATCAAAATCAGAAACAACTATCTTAGATATATACTATCTACAAAAGAGTGTCAGTATAATCATGATGAAATAGATATACATGTATAAAATTCTGCAGTACAATGGATGATGTCAGAAGGATCAATATACAACATGTCTCAAATATATCACAAGTACAAAATTAGGTCTGACTTCCACCCTCTCCCTGATCTAGAGGAGGAGGAGGTGGTACATGAGGAGCTGGTGGAGGCATAGCTCCCTCTGACTATTGTGCTACTCAAGAATATAAAGGAGCTCTCTGTCCCTCAAGAAATGCCACACAATATAATGAAAAATAGTATGCAGCTCTTTGGCCCTGATGTGTCATTGTATAGGCCTGGATATCTCTCTCAGCTCTCATCATCCCTAACTATTGGTCCCTATCAGCCAATAATGTATCCAGTGTAGTAATGTGAGCTCTAAGCTTCTCCCACTCCCTCTTACACTATGACAAGGCATCTCCATTCCTGCTAGAATCTCTACATGTATCCATGGGAGGATCCTACCTAGGAGGTCCACCTCCTCCACTAAGTACCTGTCATGGTGGCCTCTGCTATTGTCGTTGTTGCTCCATAGTCACTAATGGACCTAGATCTACCTGTGGAGGCACAAACCTAAAATGAGTCCATCTGATACTGATTCCCTCTCCACTGCCACCTACTCCACCACCCACTCCTACTCCACCCCCACCCCTATCATCTCCATCATCTCTGTGATCATCCTGGCCACGTCTTTGAACTTTGTTTGGAGGAGGGCATCTAGTGTCTCTCCCAACCCCACCTCCCCTATCCCTCTGGGCTACGCCTTTGCCTCTAATAGGTCTTTCATCAGCCATATCATAATCTAATGCATCCTCTATGTGAGGAGATACCTCCTTAGGAGTTGTGAATCTCAAAAAAGGATAATGTAACATATGTGCCAGATGACCATCAGAGCACCCTTCATCTGCAACATCAATGAGATAATCCCACCCAACTACAACCATCTGACTAATCTCTAGCTCAGCGGTCTCATATACTAATTTGGCCCCCAAAGAGGCTCCTCATCTCAAATCTAAGTGTATGCTGTCAAATCCTATGATCAGCCCTGTACACAACCATACTGTCGCAGCATGCGCATAACAAGAAACCACTTTATAATGTAATGGGTCCTACCAATCAAGTACCTGATCTAAAAAATAAGGCATCTATAACCTATCTTAGGTCCACTCCTCAAAATCTAAGTATGGTCACCATATAAAAACTATCATATCATCTAAGACACGACGCCAGTACTCCACCTTGACCAGATGGGGTTGCTGAATAAAACTTGCATACATATATACATAGGGATGCTATGGTACCCTCTATCTATCTACAATTGGCTATCATAGGGATGTTCTCCTAGCCCCAGATTTGCAATATCAAGATAATAATTGTCATGCTACGTGAATACTCATATACGATCTCATGCAACTCCTGATACATATGGGCTAATATACAGCTTCCCTAGCCAAATATGCAAGATGAAAAAATCATCTTCTCCAAGGTCTCCACCCATCCACACATAAATCCATGTTCTCGGTTAGGCATGAGGATGCCTCCAATCAACCCAACCAGATATACAAGTAATCGATCATAATGATCGCACATATAATCCTATGTCAGATATCGAAGGACTATGATCTAATCTTTGAAATACCTTCGGGCATAAGTAATAGAAATTGTAGAGCGTGATTTGAAATGAACCTCTTGACCCATCACTAGAATATGTATAATGTTCCACACATCCTTATGTATGACAGTCATCTCACCAGTTGGGAGATGGAAAGTGTTGTGCTTTGAATGCCATCTCTCAGCAAGAGCAGTCAACAACCCCTAATTTACCCTAATGTTAGGTAAATCTATAAGTGAAGTCAATCCCAGATGTGCTATAATCTATAGCTCTACAGGTGTCAAGGCCTGAGATAAAGCAAGGAATCATCCTAGATGAGGTCCTCGAAATGATACTACCTCAAAATCAATCTATCAACAAAACACAAATACAGGTTCAAGTCAATATCCTATCTATGCCAACTACGCAGAAAAGCTACCAGTTTAGTCTTTTTGGCCGTTAGAAAGAGAAAAAAAATCAAAATTGGAAAAAAGCTAACTCCTAAACTAAAAAATTATGTTTTTACAAGGTGCAATCCTAAACATTAGATGTGATGCGTGATTTCCTGAATGCAATGGGGAATCCTGGAAGCGATCCTATTTTGATAAGGTGCAATGCAAGACGCAGCGTGCGATCCTATTTTCCCAGGACGTGACCAAATTCAAAGACTACTAAAATTTTACCCTATGCGATGCAAGATCAAGTAACGAGATGCAATCCAGAATTAACAGGATGCGATTTGGGAGTTTGGGGAAAAATAGGATGCGACATAGGATTAATCAGACATGACCCAGGACACGGGGTGCAACACAGAATTGAAAGCTTAATAACTCCTACAAAAATGGACAAAAATGAAAACTGAAAACATGAAAAGGTAGGTATTGATGTACTCACCATAGGTGCATAATCATCCAGGCGCTGATGTTTATGGGAAAGCTCAAATTGATGTTTCTCCATAGGGACCACCATCTTCTCTATAGAGCTTTGAATTTACTGAGGATAAAAGTGAAAATGAATGAGTAAAAAGTGAATTTTGAGATATATATATTAACATTTTTGAGCTATTTAGGAGCTCTAAAACTCCTCCTGGGCTATAAAAATTCAATTTTGTTCTTTTTTGATCAATCAAGAACATGATCATACTTAAAATCATTCAAATTCTTGCTCAAAAGCATTAAAATGAATTCGTCATCAAAAGACAAGGGGCATGGAAGTTTCCTTTGGTCAAGTTGAGAATTTTGGATAGAAGGCTTAGGTTCACACAAGATGGATATCTATGTCTAAATATTCTCAGATCTTTATTAAGCTCCTAGCAGCTTTGTAGTGACCTTCGTTCGATCAAGTTCAGATTCAGTATTATCAATTCTCATTCGATCAAGTTCAAAATGTTGGAATTATTAGAATGGTGTACTGAGAGGGGAGGGGTGAATCAGTACCTCTAAAACTTTTTATGTGGTTGGCCCATTAACCTTTGTGTCATCGGATTTGTATATGCCTATCTATCTGTTCATCTTTGCATTTGTATGTGAAGTCATAATATAAGTTCTTTACATGTATAAACATTCAAGAAACATTCATGAAAACAAATAACACATAAAACATGATATGATATCGCAGAAAACTCCTGTTAGGAAGTAAAAACTGTGGTGGGGATGTCTACCCACAAAAATTCACTATCTGTAGATAAGAAGGGAGCTGGTAAAGTCTTACAATTGATCACTTCTGATGATCTACCTTGTTAGGAGTATTGGGGTGGAGACTTGTTAGGATCTACTTCATTTTAAGCTTTAGCAACACCGTTAGGTGTGCAGTCTGTTAAGAGATTTATCAAAGAACAGTTAAGTCCACCTTCTACAAAAGGATTTATGTTGTGATGCACTTTTTAGAATGCAACTAAAATATAAATATTTATCTAATAGTGAATGAAATCTCTAATTGCTGATAACAAATCCTGTATAGCTTACAATGTATATGTAATCACCTTGAGTGATTGAGTAATACCTTGTCTCCGCTCGTCGATAGCCTTCCTGTGTTCTTTGATAACTGGTTTGATCTATTTCTAAAATTTGCATGCATTCTCTTCTTTAGCTTAGATTCTCTCCATGGCTACTATCATTTTTCAAATGATTACAAGTCTCTTTAATTACAAATGATGGAACATCTATTTATACTAGTTTCTAGATCTATTCTTGATTCACGCTTTTCAAATTAACTCTAGATCCAAGGTTTACAACTTGACCTTGATCTTTAGTTAGATATGTTTTAGATCTATTAGGATTCTTTAAAACATTTACAATCTTCTTGCTTTTCCCTCAAGTAAAGATTTAAAACAAGTAAAAACTCTATAAATAGAATTACATTGCTTTATCTGACGTGTAAAGTTAGATCCACTTTTTGCGGGTTCTGTAATTAACTATCGGTTCGGATGGTTGGGCTGCTCTCTTAGTCTATCAGTTTTATTCTCTGTCGGTGTTTGTTACTTGAACTATTCGTTGGGTATGCCTTTTCTTCTCCATCGGTGATCTTCTCAAAATTGTATCATCGATAATGCTTTTCGTCGATAAATTCTATACTTAAGAATTTCTACGATAGTCTTGTCTTCTTGTTGGGTATCCTTGCTATTCGTCAGTTATGCTTATACCGATGAACTTTATCATGTTTTTCCCTTTAAGTATACTAATGGAAAAACTTAATGTCATCAATCTCCCCCTTTGACATTAGTATAAAAAACTGACATGTGCAATCATACTTGATGCATTAGTATGTACACCTATGTATACTTCTTCCTTAGTCATGAAATGACTCCTCCTATGCATGTGCTGGTAAGTGTAAGTTTATGTACATATCTATCCTTGTTGCACATACATTATACATATCTATTCCTCCTTTTTCTACTAAAGTATATTATACATATGTATACATTCCTCCTTTTTTGATAATGAGGGAAAAGGTACTTACATCTTTTAAAAAATGTGAGAGTGTGAGGCTTTGATTTCCTCCATAATTTTCTCCCATTTCTCTTTTAAATTCTCAAGAGCCATATTCTCAAGTGATATCCTCACATGCATGTCATATATACTGTCTACCACAGACATTTCTGGGGTTGTGATTAGATTTCTTGCATCTGTAATATGCTGTTGCAGAGTGGTGAGGTTTGGCAATATGTGAGCTTGAAGCTCTGTAACCTCATTTCTGAATTGAGTCTCTACATCCCATATTTCTTGTCTCAATCTATTTACCTCTATAATCTTTTCATGATGCAACTTTATTGTGTTTGCATCGGAGGTTAAACTTAGTGCACTAGTTTTTAGATCTGATTCTAGTTGTGACAACTTTTCACTATTTTCTTTAGTGAAATTTTCTAATGTGCACAATTTTTGAACTAAGGTAACAACTTTAGAAATCATAGGTTCTAATTCACTTTCTAGTTCAAATAGCTTTACCTTGTTCTCTGCCACTTCTTGTCTGATCTTTTCAACAAGTTTTTGTTGATACTTCATCTCTGTCTATTCTTCCATTGCCTTCTCTACATCTACGTTCTGATTTGTGATGGCATTGATAAGAACTACTATTTGTTCCATTACTGATATGCTATCTTCGAGTTTGATATCTAGAACAAGTTGTTGTAGAATGTCCCTTGCTTATTCAAGTGCTTGGGATTCCCTATGTGCCTTTTTCATTTTCTCTTGAATTTCCTTTCTCTGACACATCACTCCAAACTTTTGAAGTGCTTCAGTATCTAAAGTAGATACATCCCACTTGGGTATTTTTATTACCTCATCAAGTGTGATAGCCAAGATATCTTTCTTCAATGCCTTTTTCTTTTTCTTTTTTGGCTGGGAGGTAGATTGGTGTACTACCATTTGTAGACCTTGAGATTGGATTGATTTGGTAGGTGAGGGTCGAGAAGATGAAGCATCCTGTTGTTTCTGTTCTGAGTCCACCAGCTAGTTTTGTGAAGAAGGCTCCTCATTTGCCTTGGGTGTATCAACAGATTTATCTTCTTTTTCTTTTATGATTTCAATCTTCTTTACTTCTACACTCTTTTCTTTCTCTTCATCCTTTCTCAATGTTTCATCTATTTTGTTATCTTCTCCTTTGTCTTTTTCAGTAGACACTTCTTGCTGAGTGTCGGTTGCATCTTTCATCTCTGTATCTGTATCCTTTTGATTGTTTGATGCATCTTTATTTTTATCATTACCTGTGCCCTTGGGTATATCATCATATTTCTTAGATGATTTCTCCTGACTTGATTCAATATCAATAGCATCAATTAATATGTTCATGTTTGTCGGTGTATTGACTTCTGTAGTGTTAATAGTTGAATCCTGTCCGTAGGTATTCCCCTGTACAACATTGATATCTTCATCTTTTTGCACTTCTTCTGCAAGGTCTTTTTCTATAATTTCATTGACAATGTTGTCTAACAATGATTCATCATTGATATCATCAGTTATGTTACCTTTTATTTTCAAATCTTCTTTGGTAACTTCTTCTTCTTTACTCAAGTCAATATGAATTGGACTTGGTGGATTTTGACTCTCCTCACTTTGAGTGTTGTCAAGAGTAGTGTCTAGCCATAGTTCATCTACAATGTCAGTTTGTTTGGGGCCTGTTGGATCACTCTCTTCTCTATCCAATTCCATAGATGAGTCATCTTGTATATCTTTAATGACTATTTGTTCCTTTTGTAGGCTAGCTTCCTTAGTGGGATTTTTGAGTATCTTGCACCACTTCTTAATGCTATTTTGATCAAGATCAATTAGCTTCCCTTTGAGAAATTCATATGCTCTTATTTTTGGTGAGAACTCCTTTTCATACTTCTTCATTATCTCAGTAATTTCTTCCTTCTTTGAATCAAAAGGCATAAGAGTAACAAGTACTCTTTTTCTTATTGCCTTTTCTTGATGTAGTGCAAATGTCCATCTAGCTGATAATCTCTCTGATAGTTCTTTGGGAATGTCATATTCTAAGAATTGTAGTGGAACATAATGATGTTTGCACATTTTAGCAATTATTGGTTCTTCAATCTTATTTTGATCCCATGTACTGAATTTTAACCATTTCCTACAGTTAGGATCATAAATAGACTGTGATTCTAAAATATTATTGCATATTTTATCAATTGTTGTAGGGACCAAAGGTTATTTTTCCTTTTGTTTTTCTATATCAGCTTCATCCATAGCTGAGTCTTCTAGATCTTCTTGAGTTCTAGTCATCTTCCTCATTTTGGTCTATTTTTCTTTTGGAGGAGCTGGTTTTCTCTTATATATCCTCACTTTTCCTTTCTTTAATGGTGAAGGAGTTGATTCCTTTGTAGTATGGCTTCTTTTTCTTGAAGCAACTATTGTTCTTTCTTTCTTGGGTGTAGGAGGAGATGGAGAATATGACTGTGTACCCTCTGAGTCATTCTTTTATTCTTCTTCACCGATAGGTGATTGTCCTTTGGTTTGTTCCTCCTTACCTTCTATTTCCTCTTCACCTTCTTCAGTAATTGCAAACTTCTTGGTTAAGTTTTTTTAACCATCTTGTCCTTGTTTACAATCTTCTTGACAAAAAGATCTATCTTGATCTTTTGTTTGGCTTCCTCATAGGTTCCAAATATTTCTTTCTTGTTGTCATTTGGTTCATTCAATAGTGCCTTGATGCACTCATTGGCTTGTCCTGATTTGATCTCATATTCTAAATGTGAAAGCCAAGACTTCCTAGGTACTACTGCTTGGATATAAGTAAAATCAATATCTACCACTAAGCATATGTCCTCTTTGTGTTCTTCTATCAAAATTTTAGGTATCCTTGTTCTTTCTTGCAACATTTCCTTAATACTTTTGAAATACTCATTCATTATAACATCAAAATCTATTCCTAGTGACTCTATATGCTCACATATCTGTATGGTTATCGGTATACTTGTATCCCATACTATTTTGCCTATGCAAGGAAAGTATTCTTTAAAGTAAGAGAATATGCACATAATGAGGGAACCAAACTTACAAGTGTTTGTTCTTGAAGATCTTATGGTGTTCATGTTCTGCTCAAGTTGATTCAACAGTATCTCTGCAAGATCCATCTTCTTTCCTTGTTTGATGATTTTGTAAGTTGTTCTCATAGTAGTGCTTACTATGCTATTCATTCTACTTGCCTAAAATATTTTGTATCCTACCACACATGCACCAAACTTGAGTTCTTCGTCGGTGATAGTGTTGACCTTGAGAGCTCTTTTGTCTAATTTTGCACCAGTTAGATTTTCCACTTCCTTCAGGGATGGGTGCTTGTGAGCTTGTGGTTTGTTGGTCATAGGATATCCAGTAACTACATGAATAACATCCTTTGTTATTCATTTGGGCTTATTAAGCCATAAAGTCTGGTTATGCATTCTTTTGAGAACTATCTTTATCCATTCTTTTTTGAAAACTCTAGGAAAGTGTAATGCATTCATGAGTCCTTTCACTTCCATATGCTTGTGCTCTTCTTTTAGGTTTCTAGCTTCATCACACAATGCCCTGCATGGATTATCTAGGTCTAGATCTCCTAATCAAAGATCTTGTAGTGTATATAGGACCTTACTTCCTCTACTAGTAAAACCCTAGGTGGGATTCTAGAGAATGCTCTAGAATCATTAGGTTGTGATGCGATTTCTGGGTGCAGCTTGTATTTTGGTTCAACACAAGTTCCTTTGCTGATAAGCTTGATCGTTTTCTTCTTATCTTCTTTCAACTTTTCAACTCTTGAAGTAGATGCCATCGTGTTTCAAAAATTTAGGGTTTTTCCATAAATTAAATAGTGCAATCGGTGAATGTAGGTACTTACTAAATCTTGTGATTGCTCGTGAATCCTTTGAGCTGAGTAGGAATCTTGTTGTGGTCGCACTTCAATTTTTCTCTCCAATTGCTCTGCTTGGCTCTCTTGGTTGCTCAAAAATTATGGGTGCAAAATGATTTCTGCCATCGAACTTGTATAACTTTTGTGCCCTAGGTTGTCATTAATGCCCAAAAACTCATCGGTATACAAAGACTGAGTTTGTCAATTGAGGCATAAATAACATCTTTGGTGTAGGCAAAAAGTGTCACAGTTTCTAGCAGCTTTGGTGACTTCACCGATGATTGTCGGTGAAGTGCTGAAGATAACTTTCGTCAGCTCAAGGATCACCGATGTCCATCGGTTTACACTTAGTGACTTGCCTTTTGTGTAATGACCAATACATTCTAGTAAGTAGTGTTTAATTTTCTGTGTGTGTTCACCGATGCAAATTTGTACCCAATAACCGATGGTTGTTATCAATAACATTTACAAGTGACAATATAGTGCATCTTTAATAATTCTGATTTGTCTATATGATCAATATGTAAATGAAACCGATGCATAATATAACTTGTCATAATGCAGTTCCATACTTACTTGTGCACTTTAGTTGGAAATGGTGATGCCACTAGATCCATTGGATGGGGCATCATTATTTTCATTGCTTGTTCCAAGACCTTCAGTGTTTTTGGCTTTTAACCACATCTTATTTCTCATCTTCTTAATGTCATCAATGGTATTTCCATTGGGATAAGTACTTGTTTCTGTGAGTCGGTCTTTGCAATCTTTTATCACATGTCCAACCTTATGACAATGTAAACATGCCATTCCTGGATTGAACCATCCTCGTGGGTTTCTAGTCCATTTTCTCATATAGTTGGAATATATATGACCATACCTTTCACATGCTGTGCAATTTACCCATGTGTTATAGTCCCAAACATATGATTTACCTACTCTTGTTGGTTTGTAGTCATTATCAGGTTCTTTTGGTGTCCATGCTTTCTTATTCTTTTTCCAGCATTCCTGATATGTATGTCCATTCATTTTGCAGGTAGGACAATACTCGTCCATATAGGTTTCCTTCTTTTGATTTGTCACCTTGGATCTGCATTCATATGCATTGTGTCCTTGCTTGTGACCTTTATAACATTTACCAATGAAAGTAGATTGTGATTGAGGAATACCTTTCATTTTGTTTCTGCAAATGTTTGAGGTGTGGCCTAGTTTTTCACAGTGATTGCATGAAAAATTCTTGGTTCTTGGAGTTGTATATACATTCTTTTGATCTGATTGATTAGATGACTCTCCATTGTCAATGTATCCTATTCCTATGTAGTTGTTGACTCTTCTTTGACCGTCAAGGAAATCATCCATTCTTTTATTTCTATCTTCATCTTTCTTGATCAATTCATTGTGTTGATTCTAAATTCTGACTTCATGCTTTAGTTTCTCATTTTATTCCCTGAGCTCATTGATGATTTGTATTCTTTCAATGAGTTCAATATTTAATCTATTTGCTTCTTGACTCATAAGAATAATCTGGTTGGTAATCTCATGGTGATGATCAGTAAGTCTTTGAATCTATGATTCTTTTTATTGTAGCTTCTCTATTATTTTCCTCCTATCATCAATAGCCAATGTTCTCTTTGTTTTAGCTTTTCTTGAATCATTCATGACATCAATCATTTTTACCATCTAAGTCTCTTGACCGATTTGTAGCATCTTGATCTGCTCTGTCAGATGTAGATTGACTTCTTGTAGACTTGTGAACTCTTCTACTGATGTGTCTGAAGCTTTGCTCATTGACGATTCAACATATTTGAAGTAATCTGGGATCTCCTCTTCTTGATAATCTTTTTAATTAATCCTATTTTCCATGATCTTTCTTTCATCAAGAAACTTTCTCATGCTTACTCTCGCCTCTTTATACTGCTCATAGTAAATCTAAATTTGCAATTTCTCATTCTCAATAGTCTTGTCCAGTCTATACTTTTCCATTATGTGGATATTTTCTCTTAAGTATTTAAGCTTTTCAAGAAAGAGACTTATCTCTAATACCAATTTTTGGAATTATTGGAATGATGTACTGAGAGGGAGGGGTGAATTAGTACCTCTAAAACTTTTTATGTGGTTGGCCCATTAACCTTTGTATCATTAGATTTGTATATGCCTATCTATCTGTTCATCTTTGCATTTGTATGTGAAGTCATAATATAAGTTATTTACATGTATAGACATTCAGGAAACATTCATGAAAACAAATAACACATAACACATGATATGATATCGCAAAAAATTCCTGTTAGGAAGTAAAAACTGCGGTGGGGATGTCTACCCACAAAACTTCACTATCTGTAGATAAGAAGGGAGCTGATAAAGGCTTACAATTGATCACTTCTGATGATCTACCCTGTTAGGAGTATTGGAGTGGAGACCTATTAGGATCTACTTCATTTGAAGCTTTAGCAACACCATTACATGTGCACTTTGTTAAGCGACTTATAAAAGAATGGTTAAGTCCATTTTCTACAAAAGGATTTCTATTGTGATGCACTTGTTAGAATGCAACTACAATATAAATGTTGATTTGATAGTGAATACAATCTCTAATTGCTGATAACAGATCATATATAGCTTAAAATGTATATGTAATCACCTTGAGTGATTGAGTAATACCTTGTCTCTGCTCGTTGGTATCCTTCCTGTGTTCTTTGATAACTAGTTTGATCTATTTCTAAACTTTGCATGAATTCTCTTCATCAGCTTAGATTCTCTCCATGGCTACTATCATTTATCAAATGATTATAATTCTCTTTAATTACAAATGATGGAACATCTATTTATACTAGTTTCTAGCTCTATTCTTGATTCACACTTTTCAAATTAACTCTAGATCCAAGGTTTACAACTTGACCTTGATCTTTAGTTATATATGTTTTAGATCCATTAGGATGCTTTAAAACATTTACAATCTTCTTTCTTATCCCTCAAGTAAAGGTTTAAAACAAGTAAAAACTCTATAAATAGAATTACATTACTTTGTCTGACGTGTAAAGTTAGATCCACTTTTTGCGAGTTTTGTAACTAACTGTCAGTTCTGATGGTCAGGCTGCTCTGTCAGTCTATCGGTTTTCTTCTTCGTCAGTGTTCCTTTCTTGAACTATTCGTTGAGTATGCCTTTTCTACTCTGTCAGCAATGTTCTCAAATTGTATTGTCGGTAATTCTTTTCATTGTTAAATTCTATACTTTAGCATTTTCACGATAGTCTTGTCTTCTCGTCGGGTATGCTTGCTGTCCGTTGGTTACGATTATACCAATGACCTTTATCATGTTTTTCCCTTTAAGTATACTAATGGAAAAACTTAATGTCATCAAAGAATTAGTATCTTTTGGATCTTTTTTTTATTGACCTTTGTTTGATCAAGTTCAAAGTCAATACCATCAGTCTTAGTTCAATCAAGTGCAAGACTGATTTTATCAGACATTTCGTTCAATCAAGTGTGGAATTCTCAAAATTTCTGAAGTCAACATCAAACATTCTTTGAATCAATGCGCTGCTCACACATCAATTCAAAGAGGGGCAAATGTAACCACCCTAATTTGGTCTGCTCTGACTAGAGACCCTATTTTCCCTAAGTGCGATCATACCCCTAATTATGTCAAGACAATTCTTCAATTAATTGGCATAATTCATTTAAATCAAATTTAATTTCTAAAAAATCAAAGTGATCTTATCACTAATTTACATTAACTGCCTTAGCCAATTAAATCAAATTAAATCAATTAAATAAAAACAATTAAATACATGGTTAAGGTAATTAATTAAAATGAATTAAATAAAACCTCCTAATTATGGCTCCTCACTTGCAAAATGGAAAGTCAATCCTGTCATGCCCAAATCTGCATGATTAAACACAATTTTTTTTTTTGAAAAGGGTCTACTATAAGGTATGAAGTGACTGCTCTCTCAACTTACTAAGTCCCCTTAAGGGAAAACAAGTTAGACATACAGGGTCTAGACTATAAGGGGTTAGTGGTCAATAGTCGCTGCTAGGGTTGAAGGGAAATCATGACGTGAGTCAACGTCCCTCAACTTTAATTTAATTAATTATTCTCAATTCCAATGAATAAGTTGCTCTAACAAATTCTTTTTAAAAAAATCTTGAAATGTTCCTTGATTATAAATTTTATCCCACAAGAACTTTAATATTCCAGTTATTAAAAGATTAACATTAACACATTAATTTATTTAAACCCAAAAAAAATTAATATATTCTATTAAAAACACTAATTAGATAACATATATATATATATA
>MU226906.1:2864371-2899531 GCA_018584345.1 Thuja plicata
ATATATATATATAAAATTATGAACAAAGGAGGCTCGATTAAATTAACATATCTATGTTTGACTAAAAGATACTACTATAGTTTAGCTTTAACCTCTAAAATATTTAAAGATGTTCTCAAATTAATCTCCTCCAAGATTAGAAAAAAGACCTATCCATAAAATAAAATCCCACTAAGTGAAAGAAAGAAAGAAATAAATAAATAAAGGACTACATATTCTGTCATAATAGAAATTCTCTAACCCTAATTCAAAATTAGGGTTAGGGTTCCATATAAAAACACAAAAGTTGCATTTGTATCTTCTTATCTCCTCTCTTTCTCTCCCCAACCCATCTTCTAACCCTAGCCCCATTCTTTTTGTTTTATTTTAATGGCTATGGAGTTGCAGGTCAGATTAAATGGAGGAGGCAGCCATGGAAGGGATTAAGAAGAAGATCTACATAAATATACAAATATATATGTATATACACAAAGTGTATATGCATATATTTTTGCATATTTATAGATGTATTTTAAATCGGTTTGCAGGGGCTACGATGATTGCATGAGAAATTTTTAATACTGCCCAGCTGCGCGCGGGAAAATAGTAGAGGCAGAAATGGGGGTTTAGGGTGGGCTTGGCTCCCACCCCACTCGTGGTGGCGCAGCCACCCATGACCTAAGCTGTGGTGGCGGCGACCACCGCAGGTGGGTGGGGAGCTGCGGCTCACCCTCCCTTTCCATCGCACAGAGCGGTATCTACCACGGGGTGCGGGCTACGCCCAATCCCACCCCCATTTTTGTATATTTTACTTTTTTTTGGTTTTTTTAATATATATTATTTTTTTAATATTTTAATTTTATGTTTTATATTTAAGATATATATATATATATATATATATATATATATATATTTATTTATTTATTTATTTACATGTGTAAATATTTGCTTGTTGTTTTTACATAGTAGCAGAAAAAATAAACATCCTATTACTCAGAATAAATTCATTTCCTTCTTTTTATTCTCTTGTTATAATGCATTTGAAATATATTTGTGTGTGTGTGTTTTTAAATCTAAATAGATTTAAAGGGAAGCCATAAGTCTGCATGAGAGAGGTCAAAAATAATTCTAAATGTATATGTTTATCTAGGTATGTTTTACACAAAATTTCTTATTTCTAACAATGCATGTAGTAAATCAGACTATTCTAAACTAATCAGTAGCATTCCATGAAGCATATATTCAATCTATTATGTAGCATTTTAAGTCTTAAGTAATTATGTAGCCTAAGACATTGATTAATTTTAAGATTTACTTTCTTAGATCCAGATGAAAATAAAAAGGTTACAACAGGTAGCATATAGATTTCTCTTGTAAGAATTTATTAGACAAGGTTTACATAACATAAATGAAAATATGATTATGCAAGTGAGCATGTGCAACAATCGTAACTATGTAATAAGAAACTTTCCAATAAGTAAATATTATCTCACATAGAGTTTCTGTAAAATTTTTGTTATGAATCTGGAAATAGAGATATCTTTAAAAAAAAATCAATATCATAAGAAAAAGTTCTCTCTTAGGATAAAACATATCTTAATCATCTTAAAATAAATCTAAGCTTAGAGCTTTAATTAAGGAAAATATTTCCTTCTTAAAAAAATGTTACAATTAGATACATTATAAAATAGGGAAATTTTTTTCTGTAAATAATCTTAAAACAGAATAAACTCTAAACTAGAATAAGGAGACATACTTTATACTTTACTCCTTCACATCCGACTAATAACCATCAACTTATCTGAGGCCTTTGTACATAATTTTAACATTTTACAAATTAACATTTATACAAGTATTAGCCCCTAAGTCTTGGGATAATATTAAATTTCACAAATTTCCTTTTATAACCAACTGAATATTCTTCCAATTCCAACTTTGAACATAAAACCCTCCAAGTACAGGAAAATTGCTACAAATAAGCAAATTCAATTTAAGGAATAAACCATAGTAGCTCACCTCCCATCCTATGCCTCTTGAGGTCACCCCTGAGCTAGGGGAAACAAGAAGGGGCAGAGTGACAATCAAGCAAACACCATAGAAATAGCCCAATAAAACATCACAAACTCCCAACCAAGTTTAGGCACAATTGGGTCTAAAATGGACTCATTTTAGGGGTGAAGGTGGAAAAACTCATGAAGGAGAATGCCAAGCAAACTGCCTCAAATTTGGCACAAATATAAACATGCCTTCCCAAAGATTTATACTTCAACCCAAGAGCTCCAATACACAACCAAATTCCCTTATCACCCCCACAAAAAGAAAAAAGATCACAAGATAGCATTGGCACATGGAGACCATACATCCATGATACATCCCTCTTCTTCCCAAGAAGAGACTCTACACTATCATGGTTTCCCAACTATGCCCTTCACCCATAATTGACCTTCTTCTCCCTCCCAAAGGGAACAAAATATGCCAATCCACTCGCATGACAAACATCAACAAAACAACAAGGAAAATAATAAGAAAAGAAACCTCTTTCACCAACATCATAGCTCATCCAAAATTGATCAACATGAGATCTTTAATTTAAGTAATTTACAACAATAAAACCAAACAAACATGTATGCAAGAAAAAAAAACACACTACGAAATAGATGTACCAACCTTACTCCTAACAATGGATGAAGTATTTGAGATGATCCTTTGTGTTTCTAGCTCTCCTCCTCTTCCCTTCTCCAAACTAGCCAAATCCTCCAAAATCTACAAGTATCCAAAAATGGAGAGTGGGAAATCAACCCCCTCTCTCCTCTCCTTCCTCCCTAAAAGGCTCTCTCCCAACTCCACCTCTTTCCTGACAAAGAGATAGAGACATGTGTCTTTCCCTTTAACATTTGTCCCACTTCATGCATGGAATATTACACACACATTATAATATATTACTTTAACCAAAATTATATACATCACTATTTAGAACTAGATCAATCATGAACATATAACTGATAATTACCTAACATACTAATATGAAACATTTGCAGAATATAAACCAAATTTCACATTTACATGACATATGATCAAATTGAAAATTGAAAATAAAAATGGAGGCAATTAAATACTCTCGACAAGATCTGAGAATCATATATATAATAATACCTCTAAGCATCATCAAAATGGAGTCATCATATGATATATATACTATAAAAGATGCAATATGAAATGTATCAAAATAATGTATCAAAACAATATATCATAACAATGTATCATCCAGATAAATATGATACAATAGTATTAGCTCTGAAATGGATGGCTAGGGTAGGACCTAACATCCTCCCCCTCTAGGCATGAACTTCCTCCTGGAGTTCATAAAAAAGGTGGGGGTACTCCTATCTAATGCATATTGTAACCTTCCATGAGGTTGTGACCTCATCGTAACAATCCTACTAAACCCTAACCTGTTCTAGCTCTCATCCTTGTAGGGCCAACGTCCACCGAGCTAGAACATAGATGGGATCCAGAGAAAACTTCCCATCTGACTCCACCTGTAAAGCATCCCAATCAATAACATGATACTCATCATAGATAGATTTCCTTAACGCAAATACATGGAACACATCGTGGATACACGGTAGGTTAGGTGATAGTGGTAGACGATAGGCAACTGGTCCTATCCTCTCCAAAATCTCAAAGGGTCCTACAAAATGGGGGGTGAGCTTAGATCCCTTTCCAAAATGGATCAGACTCTTATATGGAAAAACTCTCATAAATACTCTATCTCCAACCATGTAGACTCTACCAGACCTCTTCGCATCCACATATTTCTTCTGTCTATCTTGGGCATCTCTGAGATGCTCTCTAATCATAACAACCTACTGCTCCATGTCTCTGACCAACTCTGGCCCCACCAAAATCCTATCCTTAATTCTTTCCCAACTCAAAGGTGTCCATCACAACCTCCCATACAAGGCCTGATAAGGAGGCATACCCAAGGATGAGTGATGCCCATTATTTTAGGCAAACTTTTCTAAGTGAAGGTACTCCTCCCATCTAGACTGGTGGTCCATAACATACATTTGAAAAATATCCTCCAATACCTAATTAATTCTCTCAGTCTGCCCATCTATCTCAGCATGATAGGATGTACTAAAATTGAGCCCGGTACCCATTGTTGTCTGTAATTATCTCCAAAATGAAGAGGTAAAGAGAGAATTACAGTCCGATATGATCTTACGAGGGATGCCATAGAGTATGACAATATCTCATAAAAATACTTGAGCTACCACAAGTGTTGTGAAAGTGGTATGTATGGGTGAGAAGTGGGTAACTTTGGTCAACCTATCTACTGTCTCCATAATGGCATCATGGTGGCGAGAAGACATAGGTAAACCAACAATAAATTCCATGGAAATGGTGTCCCACTTCCACACCAGTACCTCATGAGGCTGAAGAAGTCCCCTTGGAAGACTATTCTCTGCCTTAACTCTCTGGAACTCTAAACATCTAGCCATAATACTAGCAATGTGCAACCTCATACGTGGCCAATGATAGAGCTACCCTAGATCTACATGAAACTTCTTGACCCTGGGGTGTGCTGCATATGGTTCTCTATGAGCCTCAAGTATAATGAAGTCACACAACCCTCTAGCTGTGGGGACATATATGCAGCCCCTATGATGAAGAAGTCCATCAAATTCTATAGAAAACCCATCAAATATTCCCTCAAGAGGCCCCTAATCCTGATCCAAATGAATATACTCTAAATATAACTTATCCTCAAGAAAATGCTAAAGTATGTGATCCCTCAAATCCATATTAGTAGTCAAGGAGGAGATTGTATGTCACCTCCCACTCAAGGCATTTGCTACAACATTCTCCTTCCCTTTGATGTAGTGGACATCAAAATCATACTCACAAAGGAACTCCATCCATCTCCTCTTTCAGGAATTAAGATTAGGATGGGTGAAAATGTACTAGAGGCTCTAGTGATCTGAATGGAGCTCAAAATGGTGCCCCAAAAGAAAGTGACACCACCTCAATAAAGCATGAACCACTGTGGCTAGCTCAAGGTCATGTGTAGGATAATTAAGCTCATGAGTCTTGAGTTTCATAGACTCATAGGCAATGGCTCATCCATCCTACATAAGGACTACTCCAATTCCATCTAAGGATGCGTCTGTACAAACCATAAAGTCCCCTGAAGGATCTGGCACTGCTAGGATAGGTGCGCTAGTAAGGGATCTCTTGAGCTCCTAAAATGCCCTCTCACACTTCTCCATCCACTCAAACCTATTTCCCTTTCTCTGAATGGGTGTGATGGGGTGTGCCACTCTACAGAAACCTATTAGTAATAACTGAGTGATGGGGTGTGCCACTCTACAGAAACCTATTAGTAATAACTGAGGGGGGGTGAATCAGTGGCCTCAAAAATTAATCCTTAAATTAACCCATAAAACTTATAACCACAAATTATGCCTCTAGTTGTCTTCTTTCCTACAAGATGTATCCCTTGAAATGCTTATATCAATTTTCTACTTGTCGCATTTCTTTGTAAATCTCTCTTCTGTATGATTACCGATAAGTGGATAACTATTTACTGAAATACAGTAAATATGCAGAGTATACCGATCAATCCAGAATTGCATACGTGAAATGTAAAACAGTAAAGTAATGAAACATAAACACATAACACATGGATTTTTAACATGAAAACCCTGTTAGGGGAAAAACCATAGGGACCGCTATCCCAAATTTTTACTCTTCTAAAGTGAGCTCTGTTAGGAGCCAACCCTATTAAAGGTTACAAACACACTGTTAGGTGTGACCTTGTTAGAGTATTTAAGAATAGTTTATCACCTAGGATCTGGCATCTAATGTTACCATCCTTGATCAAACACTCACTTGGCCTATCAATAGGTATCGGGCATATCCAATGCTACTTTTATGATCAAAATTTTTGATACTCCTTGGGATGTATCTCAATTGTAAAATACTTTTAAGTCCTACTCGGTTAAGAGATTTGATGCTTCAATGGTTAAACTAAAAAATTAATGATCTGTTCATACATACAACTTAGTTGTAGATTTTCAGATCTATTGTAATTCCATTACCTCTTTGATCAATGTAATCAATCTTATACCTTTGCTCTACATTGTTCTTCTCTATGATGCTGTCTCACTATTCGTCGGTGTCTGCAGAATCTAGCTCTTGCTCCAGATTGTTGATCAGGATTGATGAGGACTTTCTTCTCTTTTAGATTTTCTTTAGCATCTTTCCTCTTCTCTTATTCACCCCACTCAATTCATAATGAATTGGGTTTGTCTCTTTATAGACAAGTTTCACCATTTCTTTGGGTTTCTTGATTCTTGGCATGTTTCATAATTCGTGCTAATAGATTTAAAGAAAAATCCTATTTTATCTCAAAGAGATCTTCTTGCCAACTAGACAAAGAAGCTTTAAATCCTTTATTTATCCTCGGCTTTATCTGGATGATTAAAACAATGATAAGTATCTGTTAAGTCTATTTATAGCTCTTTGACAACTAAGCATTTTGTCATTTCTCAAGTCTCTATTTTGTCGGTCAACACTTCAGTTAGTCATCGATGATAACAAACTATTCCATTGGTGTGAGTTCAGTTGTAATCAGGATCTCCGTTCTTGTCTTCTCCATTGGGAAACACTGAAATTCTCTTCGTCAGGTTACTCTATGTTTTGCTCGTCGGGCAACACTATAACTTTGCTTGTCAGTAATGTTGTGCATTAGCTCATTGGGTAACACTGTGACTCTGCTCTTTTACTCTGACTGTCAGTGTGCACTTCGTCGGTGTATGCAGTCACTTAGTGAACACTTGACTTGTATGTATTAGTGATAGCATAGCCTTTGATTCATCAGTTCTTTGAATTCTTTGGTAGTATTTCCATGACCTTACATATTATATCAAGTTGACATCAATGACAATACAATAAATTTACTAATTTAATGCCTTGCATGATCATCAACTTAACATCTTCAAACATTCTATCAGTTACATGTCATCAATCTCTCCCTTTGGCATTGATGGAAACATACTACATTATCATACTATAATATTACTAATACAATATGAAATATATTGTTTCATCAGCAAATCTTAATGTAACTATTACAATTGTCTGGCTTTCGGTAAGCTCAAATAGCTTTGATTTGATTCTTGTAGCTTTCTATTTTTATTCAATCCCTTTACTGGATAGATGTAGAATGTTTCTTTCTCTGATATGATGTGTTTTCCTTCTGTGTCAAACTCTCTCCCTTTGACTGTTCTCCTTTCTTCTGATGTCTTTTGTTAGCATATCTTTCTTTTTATGTGTACTCTCCCTTTGTTGTTACATCTCTCCCTCTAGATATTTAGATGGATATAATCTCTTCCTCTATCAGTATGATAATGAGATATCTCTCTCCCTTTGACAACAATGCCAAACAAACATCTTTTCAAACAAATATTTGACATAAATGTCAAATGGATCCTTTCTATTCATAATATACTCCTTGAATTTCCCATTCCATCGATAATAACTTTGGTGCTTGGAGTAGATAAATACCTTACTATGTATATATGTATCTTTGAAGTTCATCTCTCTACTTGCAACAACATGAATGATATTATGATAATATATAGGCTGATGCAGCCTTCTAGTCAACTTACTGACCAGTAGACAAGGGTTTGACCCCTAGTCTCTTTCTCAAGTACTCAAAAACATCCTTGGGAATTTTCTTGGTGAAGATATTGGCCAATTGTTCATTTGATTGCACATACTCAAGTATCACCTCCTTTTCCTGAACTTGTTCTCTCAAATAATGATACTTGATGGCAATGTGCTTTGTTTTAGCATGCCTGAATAGATTCTTGGAAATGTTTATTGCACTTGTATTATCACAGTAGATAATTACTGGTTCTATAATTTTCATATGCATACCTTCTAGTAATTGTTTGATCCATGCAATATTTGAGCAATTTGTAGCAGCAACAACATATTCTGCTTCTGCAGTAGACTAAGAGATGCATCCTTGCTTCTTGTTGATCCATGTGACAAGTTTGTCACCCATAAAGAATGCTCCTCTAGTTGTGCTCTTCCGGTCATCAATATTTTCAGCCCAATCAACATTAGTAAAGACCTTAAGTTCAAATTTGCCTTCTCTTCTATACCATAAGCCATATTCCTTGGTATTCTTTAGATATCTTAGGATTCATTTCACAATAGTCATATGTGATTCTCTAGGATTAGCAGAAAATCTTGCAACTATTCCTACTGCATGTGCAATATCTGGTCTAGTGTGTACAACATACATGAGTTTTCCAATCATTGATCTATACAAAGTTTGATTTACCTCTAATGACTTATCCTCCTTTGTCATCTTACATCCAATTTCCATCGGTGTTCCAACTGGTTTGGATTCTGCCATCTTGAATATTTTCGATACTTCTTTGATGTATTTGGATTGTGTAATGAAAATACCTTCATCTTGTTGCATGATCTATAGGCCAAGAAAGAACTTGATCTCTCCAAACATAGACATCTCAAACTCTTTGCTCATTTCATTTGCAAATGATTTTCATAACATATCATTAACTCCAAATATGATGTCATCAACAAATATCTCAGCAATCAAGATGTTAGCATTAGTATCTTCCTTCAAATAAAGATTATTATTTTCACTAGTCCTTACAAATCCAATACTTATAAGATAGGAATAAAGTCTTTCATACCAAGCTCGGGGTGCTTGTTTCAATCCATACAGGACTTTGTGTAGTCGACATACCATGTCCCTCTGGTCTAGATCAACAAACCCTTCTGGTTGTTCAATGTATACCTCTTCTTCAAGTATTCCATTTAGGAATGCATACTTGACATCCATTTGATATACCTTGAATCCTTTATATGTAGCATAAGCAAGTAATATACTTACTCCTTCTAGCCTAGCAATGGGTGCAAAGGTCTCTCCATATTCAATTCCTTCTTCTTGTGTATACCCCTTGCATACTAGTCTTGCTTTATTTCTGGTGACTTCTCCATTCCCATTCAGTTTATTCCTAAATATCCATTTTGTACTGATGAATTTCTTGTCATCTGGTCTTAGTATAAGTGTCCATGTCTTGTTTTTCTCTATCTGTTCAATCTCTTCATTCATAGCACTTATCCATTCATCATTATCTAGTGCAACATTGATAGTTTTGGGTTCATAATAAAAAATAAGACATTTTGTATTTAGAGACTTACTTCTGGTTCTCATACCAGCATTTTTATCTCCTAAGATCTGGTTCTATGGATGGTTCCTTTTGACATATCTTGCAAGTACAGGTTCAGCTCTTTTTTTATCAGCTTGATCATCATTTTTTTCTTCATTCTATTCTCCATCACTTTGTGCATCATCTTGAGCAATATTCTGATCGTCGGTATTTGCAGCCTGATGCTCAGGTGCAATGATCTGTTGCTCAGGATCTCTACATTGTTGGTCGGGTAGAGTGTCAGGTTCCTCATTATAAGAAAACCTATTGTAGTCCTCTGGTTCTTTTGTGCTTTCCTTTTTGTTCTTGTCTGCAAATTCATCTATCTTTACATTTGCACTTTCAACAATTTTGTTAGAGGCTTTATTGAGACATTTATAAGCCTTTCTCTTGGTGGAATACCCTAGAAAGATTCCTTTATCACTCTTAGAGTCAATTTTTCCATTTCTATCATCCTTCAAGATATAACATTAACTACCAAAAAATTTGAAATAACTTATATTTGGTGTGTATCCATACACAAGCTCATAAGGTGTCTTTCTTCAATTGTACTATATTTAGTGTGTAAACAATAGTACTGATAGCTTCTCTCCAGAAGATTTGGGTGATGCCTTTCTCTATCATCAGTGTCCTTGCACAATCAACTATGGATCTATTCCTTCTTTCAACAATTCCATTTTGCTATGGTGTTCTGGGTGCAGAGACCTGTCTTCTGATTCCATGCTCATTACAAAAGTTAGTGAATTCATCTAAAATAAATTCCCCTTCCCTATTTGACCTTAAGCATTTAAATTCTTTGCCACTTTGTTTCTCAACCATTGCCTTATACCATTTAAACATCTTAAATGCTTCAGATTTATCTTTTAGAAACATGACTGTCATCATTCTAGAATAATCATCAACCAAGAGAGTAAAATATATATCTCTATAATAACTCTCTGTCCTCATAGTTCCACATAGGTCAGTATGGACTAATTCTAAAATGGCATCAGATGTATGGGTTTTTCTTTTGAAACTAGACTTTGTCATCTTACCTTTTTGACAATTCTTACACATTATGTTGTCAGGCTTGGTCATCATTGGTAAGCCTCTGACATTTCTCTTTTTGCTAATCTTTATCATGTTGTCAAAGTTCACATGACACAATTTTTTGTGCCACAACCATATGTCTTCATTTGTAGCAATTAAACATTTGGTTTCAGTATCATTTAGATAGAATAAGTTACCTTTTGTCTTCTCACCGGTACCAGTCAGATTTCTCAATTTATTGAAGATCTTTGCCTTCTTATTTTCAAATGCTACTCTGTGACCTGGATTATTCAACTAAGAAACACTCAATAGATTATAATTCAATCCATTTACCCAATAAGCATTTTCACATTTTATCTAGTTATTCAACATTATGGTTCCTCTACCTTCAACTGGACAAGGTGTGTCATTACCCATTCTTACGGAACCACCTTTATAATATTTAAAAGTCTCAAAAATTTTCTTGTCACCAGTCATATGGTGAGTGCAGCCACTATCTATGATCCAGACATCATTTTTACTAACTTTAGATATGAGTGAAGTTTCTACATACCTTTCTTCATCATCACCTGAATTATCTTTCACTGCCACAAACACCATCTTGATTTCTTCATCAGATTCAGTGTCAGTGTCATCATCTTTACATTTTTCTAGGTAACTGGCTCTCTTTCCTTTATCCTTGTAGTCTCAGGTATCTCTTCTCTCTGATTTTCGGTAGCTTTTGTAATCACCTATGTCAGAATTCTTTTCAAATGATCTGTCATTACTTCTGTTAGTACACGTTGCAAAAAAAGTGTCTAATCTCTTTACAATTGAAACAAACAAGTGGTAGTTTACCTTTGTATTTACCTTTAACTCTTTGCATTCTTCTAGCCATAAGTGCTTCAATTTCATCAAGATCATCCTCTTCACTTTCACTATCACTATCTTTTCTCATAGTGTTTTTATGACTTGATTTACTTATTTTCATAGAATTTTTGAATGCAGACTCTATGTTTGGTAAGACACAATTATCAAAGTTATTCATCTCAAATGAAATCTATCTTCCAATCAAACTGTCTAGAGTGACATTTCTATTTTCTACTGCTCTCTTTTCTTGTATGACATAGACTCTAATAGCATAAGTGGACAGTAAGGTTCTTAGAATTTTAATTGCCACTGTGTTGGTAAATAGATTGTTCTTTTCAATTTAACTCTCAAATGCCCAAATCTATGAGAAATAATTTGATACCAAAAATTGGATAATCTATCACTAGATTGATAGAATTTCCTCTGAATTGAAAGGTACAGCTCCCTTATGAATGATATTATATAAATTTGGTTTATTCCTAAACTAACTGGGTACATTCTTAACCTGAGAATGGAAGAGGAAAATCAAGCCAGCCCCAAACTGAACTAACTTGGGAAATGAATTCAACCCTAAACCTAGCCAACTCCAAGAACCCACACTTCATATGACTTCCCAGCATTGGTAATGCAGAAATGAATGCTGACAATGCAGAATAAGAAATGAAATGAAAAGAAGATTAAACAGCCTAATCTTTGCAACAGGAATAGATGAAAATACTCTGCTCTACAACCTATTCGCCATCTGACTCAAGATGAAAGAAAGTGCTCAAAACTGAATACAACAATGCTACAATTGATTATAATCAGAAAATTAATAACCAAATGCTCTGATTTAGAATAAAACCTCTCTTTGTATTGAACACAACAAATAAGAATACTCTGATTTTATTTGCTCACAATCTCTTTGCCAAATCAATTACAAGAATCAGAATATAAAACCCCTAAATGCATGAAATGAAATGCATAAATGAAAATGTTGTCTTCCCCCTACTCCAACTCTTAGTCTTTTCGCAGAAAAGAAGAACCCCTTCTTTCAGAAAAGGATTTACAATAAATAACATTCTCTAGCAACTGTTCAGCTTCTCCCGGTGACTTTTTTAGTTTTCATAACTGATTATTTCCTCATTTTCTATTTGAATGTGAAGGAGTAAAGTATTAAAATCTTTATTTGATTTCTAATCAACTTCCTCCTTTAAGACTTTCTGGCTTCTCATAAAATTACTCATATCTCTTGATCTCCCAAAATTTCCACAACTCATTACCCGTGATAATTTTGAATGACTGGGCATAATTATTTGAGGAGTGTTATTATGCCCAAGACTATGTGTCAAATTCTCTAAATATTCATATACTCCAATGATACTAATGAATTTATGCATCTTTTAACTGTCTTTCTTTAGACACACAATATTGGTTCCTTCAAAACATAATTCAATTTGACATTCCTGCTATTATGGATAGACTCTTACACAGAGATGAATAAATTTTGAACTGGATACAAAATCTTCAATCTCTCTAGTGAGGATGGCCACAATTAGTCTACCACCAACATACTTGAATCTTAGAAAGATCCAACAATTAGTTTGGAAGTCCCCGCACTGAGACTGAGTTCAAAAAATAATTTAGTTTGACATTCTTACTATTCTAGATAGACTCTTACACAGAGATGAATAAATTTTGAACCATATACAAAATCTTCAATCACTCCAGTGAGGATGGCCAGAATTAGTCTACCACCAACATACGTGAATCTTAGAAAGATCCAACGGTTAGTTTGGAAGATAGTTCCCCTGCACTAAGACTAAGTTTTTCAGCAATCTGTACTACGAAGAGGCATTTCTTACCATCTCACTTCTCCATTGCAGAAAATTGGAAAAGAGCTTCTCCCAGTGGAAAATGACCATCTCACTTCTCTATTGTAGAAATTTGGAAAATATCTTTTTCGGTGGAAAATTAGAAAAGAGCTTCTCCCGACGGAAAATTGGAAAAGAGCTTCTCCTAGCAGAAAATGACCATCTCACTTCTCCATTGCGGAAAGTTGAACTTTGACTGCGAAAAGCGTAGAAGAAGATAAACTTTTCTCTTCTTTAAAACTTGGTCGGATTTTCACTAGTCTGCTTCCACATCTACATGTTTTGATCTTTGAAACAATTCAACCTTCATAGAAATATTGTTAGTGAAAACTGGGAACACATTAGGGGAATTTCTTTTCATGGGAGGTGACTTTTAAAGTTTAAAAATGGTGTACTGAAAGTGCGCCTACACACTAAATCTTCTTCTAGTACACCTCCAACACCTTGAATAGAATTGACTACCTCTTTGATTCTTGTGCTATAGTGAGTGATGTTTTCACCTTCTTTCATTTTGAGATCATCAAAGTTTCCTCTAAGGCTTTCTACCTAGGCTCTCAAAATAGTCTTGTCACCACCATGTATAAGCATCAATTTGTCCCACATCTTCTTTGCAGTTTTGCAAGATTTGACATCTTCAAATTTAGCATCAGAGAGTTGAGAAGAAACCTCTATCATCATGCAATTGTGATCATGCTTCTCTCTCAATTTTTCAACTGTTGGTGCTCCTGTGGGCAACACATATTCAACATATAAGCATTGAGTAACATCATTTTTAATACCTGATAAGTGGATTCTTATTCTTCTCTGCCATGAAGCAAAATTATCTTTGTTCAGCTTGGGCACATATCGTCTATTCATCTTGTGATCTTTATCTTAGGTTTTGAAACCTTCCTTCTAAGCACACAAGATCTGATACCAATTGTTAGTAATAACTGAGAAGGGGGGGGGTGAATAAGTGGCCTCAAAAATTAATCCTTAAATCACACCTTAAAACTTATGACCTCAAATTATGCCTCTAGTTATCTTCTGTCCTATAAGATGTATGCCTTTAAATACTTATATCAATTTTTTGCTTGTTGGATTGCTTTGTAAATCTCTCTTCTGTATGATTACCGATAAGTACATAACTATTTACCAAAACACAGTAAATATGTAGAGTATACCGATCAATCCAGAATTGCATATGTGAAATGTAAAATAGTAAAGTAATGAAACATAAACACATAACACATGGATTTTTAACGTGGAAATCCTATTAGGGGAAAAACCACTGGGACCAGTATCCCAAATTTTCACTCTTTTGAAGTGATCTCTGTTAGGAGCCAACCCTGTTAAAGGTTACAAACACACTGTTAGGTGTGACCTTGTTAGAGGATTTAAGAATAGTTTGTCACCTAGTATATGGAATCTAATGCTACCATCCTTGATCAAACACTCACTGTGGCTTACAATAGGTATCAAGCATATCCAATGCTACTTTTATGATCAAACTTTTTGATACTCCTTGGGATGTATCTCAATTGTAAAAGAATTTTAAGTCTTTCTCGGTTAAGAGACTTGATGCTTCAATGGTTAAACTAAAACACTAATGATCTATTCATACATACAACTTAATTTCAGATTTTCAGATCTATTGTAAGTCCATTACCTCTCTGATCAATGTAATCAATCTTATACCTTTGCTCCAGACTGTTCTACTCTGTGATGCTATCTCACCATTCATCGGTGTTTGAAAAATCTAGCTCTTTCTCCAGCTTGTTGATCAGAAATGAATGAAGACTTTCTTCTCCTTCATATTTTATTTAGCATCTTTCCTCTTCTCTTGTTCACCCCACTCAATTTTTAATGAATTGGATTTGTCTCTTTATAGACAAGTTTCACTGTTTCTTGTCTTTCTTGATTCTTGGCATGTTTCACAATTCTCGCTAATAGATTTAAAGCAAACTCATGTTTTATCTCAAAGAGATCTTCTTTCCAACCAGACAAAGAATATTTAAATCCTTTACTTATCCCTGACTTTATCTAGATGATTAAAACAATGATAAGTATCTGTTAAGTCTATTTATAGCTATTTGATAGCTAAGCATTTTGTTGTTTCTAAACTCTCTATTTTGTCGGTCAACACTTTAGTTAGTCATCGGTGATAACTGACTGTTCCATCGGTGTGAATTTATTTGTCATCGAGATCTCCATTCTTGTCTTCTCCATTGAGCAACACTGAAATTCTCTCCGTCAGGTTACTCTATATTTTGCTCATTGGGAAACACTGTAACTTTGCTTGTTGGTAATGTTGTGCATTAGCTCGTCGAGTAACACTATGACTCTGCTCTTTTACTCTGACCATCGGTGTGCACTCCTTCGGTGTATGCAGTCACTTAGGGAATACTTGACTTGTATGTATTACTGATAGCATAGCCTTTGATTCATTGGTTCTTTGAAGTCTTTGGCAGCATTTCCATGACCATACAGATTATATCAAGTTGACATCAATGACAATAGAATACATTAACTAATTTAATACCTTGCATGATCATCAACTTAACATCTTCAAACATTCTATCAGTTACATGCCATCAAAACCCTCTACAAATCGCTGGTAGTAGCTTGCTAACCCCATGAAGCTCTTGACCTCTAACACAGTGGTAGGTGCTGGCCATTCCATGATAGCTCTAATCTTTGATGGATTGTCTATGATACCATCACCTGAAATAACGTGACCAGGGTAGTGGACTTATGACCTAAAGAAAGCACACTTCGACAGACTTCCATATAACTGATTATCTTGTAAGCACTACAAAACCTGTCTCAGATGCTTCTTATGATCCTCCTCATTATGAGAGTAAATCAAGATGTCATCTAGGAACACAATAACAAATATTTCCAAGAATGTACTGAATACTCCATTCATAAGACTCATAAATACTGTTGGAGCATTTGTGAGTCCAAAAGGAACCATAGTAAACTTATAGTGTCCATATCTTGTGTGGAAGGCTATGTTGTGGATATCACTCTCCACAATTCTCAATTGATGGTATACGGATTTTAGGTCAATCTTTGAGAATACACGAGCACCCTGAAGATAATCAAATAAATCATTGATCCTAGGAAGCGGATACCGATTTTTGATGCTTACTTTATTTATCTAATGGTAATCCATACAAAGCCTAAGAGATCCATCCTTCTTCTTAACAAAGATGATGGGTGCTCCCTATGGTGAAACACTAGGGTGAATTTTCCCTTTCTTCAAGAGCTCCTCCAGCTGAATGTTGAGCTCATCAAGCTCGTGAGTAGTCATCCTGTATGGAGCTCTAGATACTGGCACAAGATCTATATGGAAGTCAACTGCCCTAGGTGGAGGCATACTAGGTAGCTCTGAGGGAAATACATCTACAAACTCCTATACTATAGGGAAATCATCAAGGGAGGTTCCCTTCTCCTCTTTCTCCTCCTCTCTGTCACGGATGGTAATAGAAAATGTTGGCAAGTTGACAGTTAGGGTGTATATGACTTATTTTGCATTGTCATTATGGAAACAAAGTCAAATGAAGTTTTGACAGTAAACTTTGAAGAGAAAAAATGCCTAAGTACAGAAAAAAGAACAATACAAAATATTCAGTTGATCAGTGCACTAGCGCACATGCATATGATCAATTCAGACTATGCACATTCATACTTAAGCTCTATGATATGTTTTTGTGTTTACCCTATACACGCATAGTATGGAATGATAGTACAGACAAGTTATAGGAAGATAAGTGTCACTAACTGTTCAGAAAATAGAGTATGGAGCTGACCTCAGATTTTGGATCAGCGTATAATATTTTGTTTTGTAAAGGCTATGCACCTATTGTAATAAGTTTGTAATTATGTCTTAAACATTTGTGTAAACACCCTTAATCCAATTTGTTTGGAAGCATTGTGTATGTTGGTTTTGGGCTGACTAAGGTCTTGTTTTTAATCACATCTATTCAACATGTATATGTACTAGACATGCATTTTTGTATTATAGTGTCGATGAAATAGAAGTAGAGAAGATATTCAAAAGATCAATATGAGAAAAATAGTATGAAGTAGAAGTCTACAAGAGATTAAAGCATCAGTGCATAAACAGAACTGATCAGACAACTATGTCATTACAATAGTTCATTTCTGCTATAGTGTATATCAGATATGAGAAGGTTGTAGCCTTCATCTTATTGAGCAGTGAGCTCTGGTAGTGAGCCAAACACCTTTAATAGGGTTATTTTAAAGACTCCTAATAGGGTCATTGTACTTGCATTGTAAATACTGCTCCTAAAAGGGCAAAGGAACTTTAACAGGTTCATTATAATAGTATAATCATTGTGGGCACTAATTCCCACCGGGGTTTTCCTTTGATCAAGGTTTCCTCATAATCATATCTTGTGTTATGTGTTGTGCTTCATTTTTTATCTATTTGATTCAAGTTTAAAATTTCTAAATTATAATTAATAGACAAACATTGATTCACCCCCATCTCAGTGTTTCTAACAATTGGTATTAGAGCTCTGGTCCTCTAAAAGGAATTTTAACCACTTGAGGAGATCATGGATTCAGTAGAAGAAAAACATCTAAAAAAGAATATTGAAGCAGCCCTTGAAGATCTAGACAGATCTAAAAAAGAAAATGAAGAACTAAAACTAAAATTTGATGGCTCCCAAATGCTTATCAAGAAATTAAGAAAAGATTTGAAAGATTTCTCCACAAGTTATTTGGGAAAAATGGTCAAAATGATGTATGAAGAAAACATATCTCTAAAGGATAAGATTGAAGATTTGAATGAACAACTAACAGATAGCCTAACAAATATTGAAGAAAATACCAAAGAGATTAAATAATTAGATGATGAACTTATCCAAGCAAAGATGAAAATCTTGGAGTTGGAAAACATAAAAAAAGAAGAAGATAGAATCTGAATTAATAGAAGCAAAAGATAAGATTGATAAACTACACACAAGTTCTGATCTAATTCAATCACAACTTTATGCAAAAAAGCTAAAAGGTGATACTACTAGTGTTGGATATAGTGTAGCTCAAATTGAAATCAATTTAATGCAAGAAAGAAAGAAAGCACAAGAGATATCTATAGAAGCAAAGAAAACTGAGAATCCTATATAGGCTAAAACATAACCACCTAAAGATGAACTCAAGCAAGTTAACAGAACTTGTTATGCCTGTAACAAACATGGAAATTTGGAAAGAGATTGTAAAGAGGTAAGACCTTTCAATGGCTATTGTTAACTTTATAATAAATTTGGTCACAGGGCTATTCATTGCAGAACAAGTCAAAGAAATAAGTCACAGCAGAATCAAAGAAATTTAAATCAACACAATCAGAGAAATCAACCTTAGAGAAACTATCAGAACATTACATGTCAGATATGTAATTACAATGGTCACACAACAAATCAATGCAACATGGTAAAAAACATCAATAGACCTCCAATCATTTGTTACTCATGTGGCAAAGTTGGGCACATCTCAAGGTTCTGTAGATCCAGAACTCACAAACAAGAGAAGCCTAAAGAATCATTATTTGAAGAATTTGGTGAAGTCAAGTTTGTATAAGATATAGAAGATTCAGGTAAAATATGGGTTGAAGTAAAGAAAGATAATGATGAGAACAAGGTAGTAGATGCATCCATAGTGGATGCACCTTCCACTTCTGGTTAGATGACCCTCATGGTCTTAGGGGGAGCTATTATAGCTCTAAACCCCTGCATGGCTAGTATACTCACCTCTGAGTATGTGCCTATGGATTCATGTATTTGGGGAGGAAGTGAGAAAGTATGCATGGAAGCATAGCTTGATCTTGGACAGAAGCACAAATTGAAATTCTTAGTGTAAACCATGTTACAGCAACAAGCATTAAATGCAGTAACTTTTATATAAGTGAGTAAAGAGATCTCTCATCTTCACTTTTGCATTCGAGATTGAGCATTCAGAGAGCACAAGATATTTCATCATCAAAGCATCAAAAGATAACCATTGGTTGGTTAGCAAGGCAAATCAAAGTTGAAATGGAACCCTAGCGGATGCGTCATTTCAAAATCTCTAAAAACCCTACTTAAGAAAGTAACAAGTAAGTAATGGCTACTCCTATAGTGTTTGAAATCTCTAAGAAGAAGAGATATGTGTTTAAGAAGCATCCATTCAAGTCTATACTAGATGATGTAGAAGGGGCATTCTCCATGACTCCTCTAGGAGTCGTACATGTAGAGGACGTTCACACATACATCTATTGTAATAAGGAAACTATTGGGGATAACAACATAGCAACTCTTATGGCATCGATGATGAAACCAGATTATTCATTCAAGGATGAATACGCGCATCTCATTGATAACCCTATCTTTGAGTATTCAAACACGCATGAGTTCTATGAACTAGAATGGGTTAAAATCCTACTTAGTAGAATACATGATGATCTATATTGGATTGGTGAAGTTCCTATCCGCATTACTATTGATCTTATTCATGAGATGACCAGACTCCCTATGGTTGGACTAGTTCTTCCCACTGGTGAAGATGTAAATAAACAGGTTGAAAAAGCATGCTTATCCAGAAGTGATAGGCATGGGATGACTGTTGATCCCATTATGGAAGAAGACATCAAACTTCTCACAATGATACTTGGTTACAAGTTTCAGCATGCAAGAAGGCTGAATAGTGTGTCCACAACTACTGTTCTGGTAGCAATAAGGATGGTAAAAGATAACACTCAGTATAATCTATGTGAGATATTGCGTGCACAACTGATTGAGAACATTAGGGCTATCAAGCATGACAAGAGAAAAATATTCAGATTTGGCTCTTTGATTATCTACCTATACTTCCACATTGTTGGTAAGGTCTCTAATATTAACCTAGATAAGAGTAAACCTACTATGTCCCAAATTTCACTAAAGGCTACATCTAAAAATAGTGTAAAGGATTCTATGGACATGGAGATCAAAACATTCAGGATCAAGATGCAGAAGAGGTTCAGAATATCAGAAAATATAGTTGATAAATACAAGGACACCATATGCTTCATGGTGGAAAATGACTGTACTTGCATGGAAGCAGTTGAGCCAAGAACAAAATGGATTCATCCAATTGCTTATGAAGTTGAAGACCATGTGTCGGAAGGATATGCACAAGTTCTTTTGTCTGTGCCTAAAGATCCAAATGAGACAAGATGGGGCACATACAAAGAGAAGAAAAATCAAGTTGATTCTATCTTATACAATGCAGATAGCAAAAGGAAGGCATCAAGGATTACATCCAATATCCTAAAAGTTCATGGGGTCACACAAGAAGACCTAGATAAATCAAGGGAAGCTAAGATTGCAAAAGAACTTAAGAAAACTCCTGCAGAAGTGAAAATAGAAAAGTCTGATGATATCCCCAAGAAGAAAAGGAAGAAATCTAATGAAGGTGCATTTGCACCATCAACTACTATTGACTTGGAATCCTCTCCACCTTCAATACCAAGCAAGTTGACCAGGAGAAGGAAGCAAGTTCCCACAAGTCACCCATCCTCAAGGACAATGCAGAGCAAAGTTAATAACACTCAAGCCCTTCCTAAGGTAGGATTCAGACCTAGTCTGATAGTCTTAAGGAACATAATTGTTAATGAAGGAAGACTAGACTCTATTAAAAATGTCTATGACAAGTACCAAGAGATAGATAAATTAGAAATTCATTCTATGATTATCTCTCATATGATCAAGTTTAAAAAATCAGTATTGGAACTCAAGACAATCATACTAGACAAACTATGGAACATACTAGACCTATTGAAAACACAAGCAATAGAGGAATATATGAGGATTAGAGAAGAAAAATTAGACAGTCTTCTCCCTATTTTCTCACATGATGAGAAAGAAATACTATTAGATTTGGTAAAACCTCATCTCAGAACCAAAACAAGAACTCTTCGTATTATAAACAAAAAATATGAACTGGTTGGTGAAGAGACTCAGAAAGCATTTGAGCAAGTATTTTTGGATAGGCACATGTATCCATGAACGACACCTACAACTAAAGTGACTCCAGTGCCTCCCAAATAGGATAAAGAACCAGTGATTCCAAATACGCTTATGACAGGTCCATAGGATTCGGTGCCCACAGTTTCATCACCTTCTGATACAACCAAAGATTCAAAAGAAACCATTGTGATCAATGATGTTAAGATATCCATGACATCTTCAGATAATGATATGAACAAATTTGAAAAATATTTTTTCAGCACTGAAGAAATAGAGAAGGTATGCACTGATAATACTTCCTTACAAAAAGATGAAGCTCCTCCTAAAGATTCAACAGATTTGAATAATGAGGAAGACAATCAATATAATGAACCACATGTTATGGAGATCCCAGTGAAAATTGAATGAATGGATACTATTCAAAATGTTATACTCACTCCATCTATTCAACCATCAACGTCATTATTGTCAAGTTTAACCCCTGACTCAGCAAGCCTAGATGCATGGGGAGAAGAAGATTTGATCAAGATCAGTGTATTAGCCATGGAGAAAGCCAAAGAGAAACAAGTTATGAGAAACCATCTCTTTCTAGAGTCAGTGAACATTTTGAATGACTTAGTGCTAGTAGATAAGAAAGTGGCTAAAATTCAATTAGTTGATGATGTTGATAGCATCTTAACAAGCTTCAAAGCACACTTCACAATTTTAGTAGACTCAACTACTAGAACTACAGAGGAAAAGTACAAAAAGGAAAGATTGGATGAATTGATAAAGAACTTCTCCTTAGATCTCAATTCATTGAAGATTGGTTAGACAATTCTGAAAGAGTTAGCATCAAAAGGTAGGAAAGTAATAGAAAATTGCATTGATAGAGGCAAACTCACTTTTGAGAACATCAAGAAGACTGAAGAGGAAGATATCTTGGTTGATACCATAAGGAAATTAGTTGAAAAATAATCCCAAGACATCAATATATGCAACTATATCTATCAAGGATAGATAGACAAGTTTGAAAAAGCTAAGATAGAGATCAGTAAGATAAGGATCAGGCAGACCCAACTGAGAAATGCACTTGCACCCTCCTTAACTATTTTGAATGAGAACATCAAACAGATAAATACAACCATTTCCACATATGATCAAGGACCTTGCATGGATATGAAAAAGATGGAGAAGCTTATATATGCACTATGTGCCCATCTTCATACTATTGATGCATTGAAGGCATTATGGCAACAAGAGATCAAGAATCTTCAAATTGCTTATCCAGATGTGTACTTGGAGTAAGTACCTAGTGACTTACAAATTTTGACACCTTTTCCATTAATGTCAAAGGGGGAGTAATATATGTATATAAGGTGTATGTTATATAGCCAAAGTTATAATATATAGTTTTTGTTGTTAAGTCAAAGTTTAAGTAACTTGGCCACATTCCTTTGTTGCCATTAATGACAAAGGGGGAAATTGTTGGCAAGTTGACACTCATGGTGTATATGACTTATTTTGTGTTTTCATTATGGAAACAAAGTCATATGAAGTTTTGACAGTAAACTTTGAAGAGAAAAAATGGTTAAGTACAGAAAATAGAACAAAATAGAATATTCAGTTGATCAGAGCACCAACGCACATGCGTGCGATCAAGTCAGACTATGCGCATTCATACTTAAGCTCTATGATATGTTTTTGTGTTTACCCTATACACGCATGATACAGAATGATAGTATGGACAAGTTATAGGAAGATTAAGTGCCACTAACTGTTCAAAAAATAGAGTATGGAGCGGACCTCAGATTTTGGATCAGTGTATAATATTTTGTTTTGTAAAGGCTATGCACCTATTGCAATAAGTTTGTAATTATGTCTTAAACATTCATGTAAACACACTTAAGCCAATTTGTTTGGAAGCATTGTGTATGTTGTTTTTGGGCCGACTAAGGTCTTATTTTTAGTCACATCTATTCAGGCATGTATATATACTAGACATGAACTTTTGTATTACAGTGTCGATGAAATAGAAGTAGAGAAGATATTCAAAAGATCAATATGAGAAAACTAGTATGAAGTAGAACTCTACAAGAGATAAAAGCATCAGCGCATAAACAAAACTGATTAGACAATAGTATCATTACAACAGTTCATTTTTTATATAGTGTATATCAGATATGAGAAGGTTGTAGCCTTCATCTTATTAAGCAATGATCTCTGGTAGTGAGCCAAACACCTTTAACAGGGTTATTGTAAAGACTCCTAATAGGGTCATTGTACTTTCATTGTAAAGACTGATCCTAATAGGGAAAATGAACTTTAACAGGTTCATTATACTAGTACAATCATTGTGGGCACTAATTCCCACCAGGGTTTTCCTTTGATCAAGGTTTCCTCGTAATCATATCTTGTGTTATGTTTTGTACTTCATTTGTTATCTATTTGATTCAAGTTTACAATTGCTGAATTATAATTAATAGACAAACACTGATTCACCCCCCATCTCAGTGTTTCTAACAGCAAATAATTGACATCCCTTGTGCATCCAACACTTAAGCTACATGGCGGAGATCACATGAAGGGATATGGGTCTCTGGACCCCTGAAATAACCATGGGTGAACCTAAGCCATATACACATTCGTCCCTCTTCTATCTAAAATCCACCTTGGTGCTATGGGTGCAAATCCAATCCATGCCAAGGAATACATCATAAGAAATGAGAGGGGTAATAAGTAAATCAATCATGGAGGTCATATCTCCTATCTATAATTGACAATCTCTAACTATGGAATCAACTGATACTCTACACCTGATGCTAACTCCACTTCCCAATTCACCTCCTGTCTAGCTACCACTAGCCCACATTGCTCCACTATAAATGGGAAAATAAAAGAATCAGTAGCTCCTAAATAAAAAAGGATTGTGATGGTACTACCTCAAATCATACCTACTGCCTTGATCACTATGGCCTGATGCTCAGCCTGGCAGTTATCAACTGCTTTAAAGACTCTGTGGGACTTACCCAAATCCCCAACTATGGCCTCAGATGTAGCTGAATGTGAACCTCCTCCCTGGGGACAATCCCTAGAAAAATTCCCTATGCCTCCACAAGTGAAACAAGGCCCTAAGGAGTGCATCTGTATGCCCTGTGATCTAGTGTGATGCGACCCCCTATCCAACTAGAACTGCTAAAAACACCTCAAGAGATCTAGTGAGTCCTTGTTGTAGGTGTGAATGGTTCCTATGACCTCTGATCTTACCTTGGGCTCTGTGCCTACCACTACTTGGGCCTAAAGCCCTACTATCCCTATACCGGCCTATTCCTCTGACTCTACTGAGTCTGCATTGGCTGAGGTTGTGAGGCTCTAAAGTTCACCGATGAGTGCCTCTAATTCCCCTTCTATGGGAGTATCTGATATCTTGCACTCTGAGGTGTGAAATTTTGGTTCTATGACCAATCCCATGAATCTTTTCCTCTGCCCTACACCTCCTCCATAATCAAGGCCTTCTCTATGGCCTCTCATAGGTCCACTAGTGTTGCCATGCGCACTGGTCCAAAAATAGAATCATTCAACCCCTTAACAAAGTGGTTGACATGGAGCTTCTCATCCCTCGTATACTCTACGTAAGGTAGAAGCTCAAGAAATATTCTCTCATATTAAGAAACAGATAAGCCCCTCTGTTGCAGATCATGAAACTTTTCTATATGACGTTGCCTATAGTTCTCTGAGAGGTACCGGTCCCTAAATTTTTCCAAAAAAGATTCCCAGGTGAGGGTGTCAATATCCAGGTTACTTTTGAACACTTCCTGACACCACCATACTGAGGCTCCTCCCCTCAATAGGAGGATGACCAATCAAGCTCACACATTTCTCTCATGTGCACTCAAACCAAAGCATCTCTCTAAACTCAGTAACCATGCTTCAGACTTAATTCCATCTGTGGCTCCCAAAAATGGTGGTGGTCTAAGGTGGAGAAAATCCTAAATCTAGTCTCCCACATCCTGGGGTGCCCATCTACCTGCCTGTGGTACAATCATTGGGGGTGGACCTTCCATGTGAATAGATTCCCCCTCCTAGTCTTCCTGCTCCTTGATACGCTGAGGAGGGCTCCTACTCCATGCACGGGCCACTCCTTGTAGCCCTGTTATCTGATCCCCTAGTGGCAATATATCCATAAGAATTCTGGCCATATTTTGGAGAGCATTCAGTACCTCATGGTTCAGATTTGGTGGCAGAATAGGTGGTGATTCTTGCTCCACTCTTGCTTCTGCCCTAGTTCCCTCTACATCTTTCTTATCACAAGTTGGTGCTACATGGGTATGACCTCAACCTCTCCCACATCAATGAGCTTGCCGAGTGACGGGAGGCAACCTACAAGTTAAAGCAAGGTTTAAAGGTTAATAAGGTTAATCACAATGTGTCCAAGTTTCCAAGGTTGAAACATGGCTTTGATACCAAAATGTCATGCCCAAATCTGCATGATTAAACACAATTTTATTTTTTATAAAAGGGTCTACTATAAGGTATGAAGTGACTGCTTTCTCAACTTACTAAGACCCCTTAAGGGAAAACAAGTTTGACATACAAGGTCTAGACTATAAGGGGTTAGTGGTCAACAGTCGCTCCTAGGGTTGAGGGGAAATCATGATGTGAGTCAACATCCCTCAACCCATGGGTTTACTAGGGTCAAGTAGGAACTTATTCAATTTTCAAATATTTACTAGAGCTTATCTAAACTTGGTTCTCAATTATATATCATGATGGTAAAAAAAGAACTAAGTTAAAATAAGACCTATGTGTAAATCTAGTTCCAACATAACATTATGTTTACACTGACCAATACACTGGCCACATGTATTGGCCATATAAACATAACATTACCTAATTGAAAACATATCATAACTTGACCAAAATATCCCTAACTCATCTTATTGCTTAATAATCTAAAGAAGATTCTAGTTTTTTTTTTTAAACTTTAATTTAATTAATTATTCTCAATTCCAATGAATAAGTTGCTCTAACAAATTCTTTAAAAAAAACTCTTGAAATGTTCCTTGAGTATAAATTTTATCCCACAAGAACTTTAATATTCCACTTATTAAAAGATTAATATTAACACATTACTATAATATTCCTCCTATTAAAAGATTAACAGTAACACATTACTTTATTTAAACCCGCAAAACATTAATATATTCTATTAAAAACACTAATTGGATAACATTTTAATATATATAAAATAAATAAATGACTCTAATATAAATGAATTTAATTAAATATATAAATGATTTCAATATAATTATGAACTAAGAAGGCTCGATTAAATTAACATATCTATGTTTGACTAAAAGATACTGCTATAGTTTAGCTTTAACCTCTAAAATATTTAAAGATGTTCTCAAATTAATCTCCTCCAAGATTAGAGAAAAGACCTATCCATAAAATAAAATCCCACTAAGTGAAAGAAAGAAAGAAAGAAATAAATAAATAAAGGACTACATACTCTATCACAATGGAAATTCCCTAACCCTAATTTGGCTCCATATGAAAACACAAAAGTTGCATTTGTATCTTCTTATCTCCTCTCTTTCTCTCCCTAGCCCATCTTCTAACCCTAGCCCCATTCTTTTTGTTTTATTTTAATGGCTATGGAGTTGCAAGTCATATTAAATGGAGGAGGCAGTCATGGAAGGGATTAAGAAGAAGATCTACATAAATATACAAATATATATGTATATACACAAAGTGTATATACATATATTTCTACATATTTATGGATGTATTTTAAAGTATTTTGCAGGGGCTGCGATGACTGCGTGAGGGGTTTTTAATACTGCTCAGCCGCACGCGGGAAAATAGTGGAGGCAGAAATGGGGGTTTAGGGTAGGCTTGGCTTTCACCCCACTCGTGGTGGCACAGCCACCCACGGCCTAAGCCATGGTAGCGGCGACCACCACAGGTGGGTGAGGATCCGCGGCTCACTCTCCCTTCCCATTCCACAGAGCGGTATCTACCGTGGAGTGCAGGTTGGGCTACGCCCAACCCCACCCCCATTTTTGTATATTTTACTTTTTTTTTTTGGTTTTTTTAAATATATATTGTTTTTTAAATATTTTTATTTTATTTTTTATATTTAAGATATATGTATACACACACACACATATATATATATGTATGTATGTATGTATATATATATATTTACATGTGTAAATATCTGCTTGTTGTTTTTACACAGTAGCAGAAAAAATAAACATCCTATTACTCAGAATAAATTCATTTCCTTCTTTTTATTATCTTGTTATAATGCATCTGAAATATGTGTGTGTGTGTGTGTGTGTTTAAAAAGATGAACAAATTTAAAGAGAAGCTATAAGTCTGCATGAGAGAGGTCAAAAATAATTCTAAATGTATATGTTTATCTAGGTATGTTTTACACAAAATGTCTTATTTTCTAACAATGCATGCAGTAAATCAGACTATTCTAAACTAATCAGTAGCATTCCATGAAGCATATATTCAATCTATTATGTAGCATTTTAAGTCTTAAGTAATTCTGTAGCCTAAGACATTGATTAATTTTAAGATTTACTTTCTTAGATTCAGATGAAAATAAAAAGGTTACAATAGCTAGCATACAAATTTCTCTTGTAAGAATTTATTAGATAGGGTTTACATAACATAAATGAAAATATGATTCATGCAAGTGAGCATGTGCAACAATCGTAACTATGTAATAAGAAACTTTCCAATAAGTAAATATTATCTCACATAGAGTTTCTGTAAAAATTTTGTTACGAATCTGGAAATAGAGATATCTTTAAAAAAAATTCAATATCATAAGAAAAAGTTATCTCTTAGGATAAAACAGATCTTAATCATCTTAAAATAAATATAAGCTTAGAGCTTTAATTAAGGAAAGTATTTCCTTAAAAAAATGTTACAATTAGATACATTATAAAATAGGGAGAAATTTTTCTGTAAATAATCTTAAAACCGAATAATCTCTAAACTAGAATAAGGAGACATACTTTATACTTTACTCCTTCACATCTGACTAATAACCATCAACTTATCTGAGGCGTTTGTACATAATTTTAACATTTTACAAATTAACATTTATACAATTATCAGCCCCTAAGTCATGGGATAGTATTAAATTTCACAAATTTCCTTTTATAACCAACTAAATATTCTTCCAATTCCAACTTTGAACATAAAACCCTCCAAGTCTAGGAAAACTGCTACAAAGACTCTCTCCCAACTCCACCTCTTTCCCAACAAAGAGATAGAGACATGTGTCTTTCCATTTAACATTTTTCCCACTTTATGCATGGAAGGGACTCCACTAACTTGAAGGGAGTGAGGACCTTTTTCTTTCCCCCACATTTCACCACTATCCTAGAAAGGAAATTAAGAAGGCCCCCCAAAAAGGTTTTGACACCCAAAAAAATGAAAATCAACCCCAAACCCATAGTACCACTAAAAAACTAGTTAATATTAACTCTAACTACCTCAAAGGACTCATTTTAACCCTTCAAAAACCCCCTTATAGTTTACATTCGAATTTCAAGAATATTACTCATGACTTGTGTTTTCAAGGAAAGCTTCCCTCACATGGTAACACTACAAACTAACCTTGGGTAAAACTTAGCTTAAAACTCCACATGGGCATGCCATCTTAGAACACATGTGTGTTAGTAATAACTTAGAGGGCGGGGGGGGGGGAGTGTGAATCAGTGGCCTCAAAATTTATCCTTCAACTATTTACCACCAATCAAATAAACCTCAGATTATTAAGTCCCTACAAGATGCATGCCATGAAATACTTATAATGATTAATTATCTATCGGTTTTCCTTGCCTGTCCTTATTCTCCTTGATTACTGATAAGCAGTAAAACTATTTATCAAAACTCAGTAAATAAGCAGAGTATACCAATCCATCCAAAAATGCATATGTGAAATGTAAAATAGTAAAGTAATAAACCATACACACATAACACATGGATTTTAATGTGGAACCCTATTAATGGAAAAACCACTGGGACTGGTACCCCAAATTTTCACTCTTCTGAAGTGAGCCCTGTTAGGAGCCAACCCTTTTAAAGGTTACAAAAACACTGTTAAGTGTGACCTTGTTAGAAGATTTTATACATAGAGGTTGTCACTTAGTATTGGGCATCTATTGCTACTATCCTTGAATCATCCTCCTTCTTAGATTGTCAATAGGTATCGGGAAAGTCCAATGCTACTTTCATGAATCAACCTTTTTGGCACTCCTTGAGATGTACCTCAATATATAGAAGACTGTTAAGTCCTGCTCGGTTAAGAGATTTGATGCTTCAATGGTTAAACTGAAACATTATGACCTGTTTATGATGCAACTTTGAATTGCATATTTTCAGATCTATTTAAGTACATTACCTCTCTGATTAGTGTATCAATTCAATTCTTTATGCTCCACACTTTCTGCTCTGTGATGTTGTGCTTCATTGTTCGTCAGTGTCTACAAAATTCTTTAGCTTGACTAATTAGGAATGTATAAAGTTATTCTTCATCAGTTTCTCTTTAGAATCCTCTTTCTATTCACTCCCCTTCCCATGCATACAGAAATGAATTAAGTTTGTCTCTTATAAAGACATGATATTCATTGATTCTTGATTCTTGATTCTTGGCGTGAAAAACAATCTAGCTAATCTGATTTAAAGTATAACTCCTGATTTATCTCATAGTTATCTTTTTGCCAACTGTACAAATCCTTTTTAAATCAATCACTTAACTCTGGTCGAATAAAAAAAAGAAAACAACCAGTTAAGTCTATCTTTAGCTCTTGCCATCTAGATATTTTTTCATTTTCTAAACTCTCTGTTTCGTCAGTCAACTCTGCAGTTAGTCATCGGTGACAACTGACAATTTCATCGGTGTGACTCCACTTAGCTTCGAGATCTCCATCTGTCGGGCATCATTGGATTTTACTTGTTGGGCAACACTATTTTTAGGTTGTCGAGCATCTTGTGGTTTTTCTTCGTCGGGCAACACTGTCTTCTGCTCGTCGGGTATCACTGTGACTTTTCTCTTTTGCTTTTACCGATGGTGTGCACTCCGTCGGTGTTATTTGTCACTTGGTGAATACTTGACATTTATACATTGCTGAAAGTATAACCTTTGTTCCGTTGGTTCTCTGAAGTCTTTGGCATTATATACATGACTGTAAAGATGATATCAAGTTGACATCAATGAAAATACAAACCATTAACTAATTTAATGTCTTGCATTATCTTCAACTTAACATTATCAAACATTCAATCAGTTACATGTCATCAATCTTTCCCTTTAGCATTTATGGAAAGATAATATATTATCACACTATACTATTTATAATATAATATGAAATACCAGTTGAGATTTATCAAACTACCAATCATTTTGTTCTGTCAAATGATAAATGTCTGAACATTGGTAAGCTCTATTTTAGCTTAGATTTGATTCTTGCAGCTTTTTAATTTCTAATGTGTTTAATATTCTTCTTGTGTTAATTTCTCTCCTTTTCTTGTTCTCTCTTTTATGATGTCTTTTTCCCTTTTCAGTAAATTTCCCTTTGTATAAACTTTCATACAATTTTCTCTCCCTAAGGAAATAATCTTTCCCTGTTGGAGTAATCTAATAATGGATAATCTCTCTCTTTTTCAGAAGAATGTGATACTATGGATCTCTGTCCCTTTGACAATAATGTCAAACAAATATCTCATAGATATCTGATATTTATGTCAAACAATCTTTTCTCTCCATCCATAATATATTCCTTGAATTTCCCTTATCCATCAGCAATATAACAATATGTTATGGTGCTTGATTCTGGTATATACCTGGCTATATATAGATGTGTCTTTGAAGTTCATCATTTTTCTTGCATCAACATGAATGATATTCTGATAATATGTAGGCTGATGTAGCCTTTAGTCATATTACTGACTGGTAGACAAGGGTTTGACCCCTAGTCTCTTTCTCAAGTACTCAAATGTATCATTGGGCAGTGGCTTGGTGAAGATATCGGCTAATTATTCTTTTGATTGCACATACTCAAGTATCACCTCTTTTTCTTGAACTCGTTCTCTTAAATAATGATACTTGATTGCAATGTGTTTAGTCTTGGAATGCATGACTAGATTCTTGGAAATGTTTATTGCACTGTTGTTATCATAATAGATAATCACTGGTTCTGAGATCTTCATATGCATACCTTCCAGCAACTATTTGATCCATGCAATGTTTGAGCAATTTGCAGTAGTAGCAACATATTTTGCTTCTATAGTAGACTGAGAGATGCATCCCTACTTCTTGCTAATCCATGTGACAAGTCTGTCACCCATAAAGAATGCTCCTCTAGTTTTGCTCTTCCAGTCATCAAGATTTCCAGCCCAATCAGCGTCGATAAACACCTTAAGTTCAAATTTGCCTTCTCTTCTATACCATAAGCCAAATTTCTCAGTATTATTCAGATATCTTAAAATTCTTTTCACAATAATCATATGTGATTCCCTAGGGTTAGCAAAAAATCTAGCAACAATTCCTACTATGTGTGCAATACCTGGTCTAGTGTGTACAACATACATGAGTTTTCCAATCATTGATCTATACAAAGTCTGATTTACCTCTGTTATCTTGTCTTCCTTTTTCAACTTAAATATAGTAGCCATCGGTGTTCCAAGTGGTTTGGAATCTTCCATCTTGAATATTTTTAGGACCTCTTTGATGTATTTGGACTGTGTAATGAAAATACCTTCACTTTGTTGAATGATCTATAGACCAAGAAAGAACTTGATCTCTCCAAACATAGACATCTCAAACTCTTTTCTCATCTCATCAGAAAATGATTTTCATAGCATATCATTGCCTCCAAATATTGTGAGGCCTCACCCTGACCCATCATAACTTTACTGTTTGATCACACTTTGACACTTTATATTTTGATACATTGATACACTTTTTGTTATCCCGACAGGGACTCATGATATTATGATATGATGATGATTATATTGTGTAGATTATATTTTGACATGGATTAGACCTAGAACAGGTGGTTGAATTTGATTATATATGTTTAGATCAGTGAATTGATGAGAAGACTGAATTATGATTTGACTTGACTATTTTATGGATGTTATGTCATGGTGATTAAGGAATTCTTATATTTTAAACATTTACGTATGAAAATTTCAATTAGAGGCTTAATTATACTTATAGATTAATGTTGCAAATTATAATTTAAAAATATATATTGCATGTAATTTTATCATCTTGGACTGCTGATGCTCGAAGTTTAGTGTGCAGGAATGGGAACCATGGAAATTTTTAGAGAATCAGGGCTAAACACGTGTGAATTGAGTAAGCCAAGGTTTAATCCAATAAGGGGTTGAAACCTCATTGAAATGTGACCCTTGTTGTAAATGTAATCTGAATGTGTGTTAATAGTTTTAATTTATGTTGTTATTTGGACATGTCATTCGTGAATGTGATGTGTATTTTGTTTGGTGTCACTTGACACTTGTGTTGTCCATGTGGATAGTGACATGTCAATTAGGGCTTGGGCAAGAATCACTTAACCTTATAAGAAATTATATTAATCACTTGCATATAGATGCCTTGTAAGGATCCCATCATGTTGGAACTCGGATTTGAACCTTAGGGGTACTTTGGAGGGATTAAAAGTGACCCTAGAGTGTATTTTTGACCAAAATTAGTTAGCCCTAAGGGGGTACCTTGGGTTAGGGTTAGTTTTTACCTATGGGAGAAACCTAGGTCACCATTATGAATTTTTAAAATGCCTAATTTTAAAAAGTGGCAAAAATAGAGATGGTCTCATGCATCTAACTTGTCCCACACTCCTTGCTAAACTCTCAATTAAGAGGGGAGACAAAAAGGCTAGTTGTCATATCTCATGATTGAGAGTTTTCTAGTACATTTTTGGGGGTCTTTTTAGATGGTTTTGGGAGACTTAGTGGGTGTTCACCCACTCTCTAATTTTAGAGACAATTAGGGTTTTAGAAGGAGAAAAGATAAGGATTTGGGCTCTTCTCAAGTTTTATTTTTCCATAACACATCTGGAAGGTTGGTTTCTCTTGCCATGGAGTGCTTGATTTGTTGCAAGAAAATTTGATGTATTGTTTTATGAATATGACATCTTGTATGAGATTCATGTATGTAACCTTGTGTAGTGTTATAGTATGTAAATTTTGTTGTCATGTGTTGGGTAGGGAATGCATTGGGATTTTTATATCAACTTTTGTTTCTTTGATTTGAGAGTGTTGTTCATGGAAGTGAAGGCATTACTCACCCTTTGGGAAGGGAAGAAGTGGCCTTGGGTGAAGGGGTTAGTTGGGCTCTCCATTGTAGTGAGAGTCTCTTCTCTTGGAGAAGAGGGATAAATTCATGGAGTATGGGCTCCATGAAGCCATGTTGGAAATATTGTATTTTGGCATAGAAATAGCCAATGTGTATATGAAAGCAATGTCAATATAGCCTTGGAGAGACATGGAAAACTCTTGTTGATAAATTTGGAAATTGTAATGACATTCTCCTCCTTGGAAAAGCCCACCTTCACCCTTCTTAAATGGGTTTGTAAAACTCATTTGTGAAACCTCGATTGGGAGTTTATTGTTGTTTTTTTGTGCATACAAAATGTTGTGAAAATTTGGATGTGAAACCTTGTTTAGCCTTGGTTATCCAAGCTTGGGGGTGGCCTCCTTGAGGCCTTGGTTGGGAGGTGAGCTTCCCACGGTTTTCCCTCTTGAAATTTGTAGGTTTTTGAAGTCATAAAGAAGGTGGAAGAAGCTTGAAATAAATTTCTATTTGAGGGTACTTGTGTATAAGCAACTTCATTCTTGCATAGTCACTCATTGTATTGAAATTCATTTTGTTGATTGTTGTAATTGTTCAATTTGAAGCTTCTCAAACTAGATGTGGAGAGATCTCCTTCTTATGTAATGATTTATTAAAGAAATAAATGTTGTGTACCATTCAAGCATTGAGTAAATTTATCATCTTGGAGAGGTTGAAATGTAGATTGTTAGATTATCATATTGTAAAAGATAGAAACCTTAGTTCATGAATATTGCATTTTGAATTTCTAAAAGAAAGAAGTTAATCATCCAGAAATAGAAGGATACCTAATATTGAAAGAGAAGAATAATATTATAGTTTTATTCACTTCAATCTTAAGAAATTTTTCATCTTGAAAACCTCCTTGATTCAACTTTCTTCTATAGAAATCTGCATTTCAATCTCAACTCTTGAGGAGGAGAAATAACTTTGAAATCAACAACAAATCCAATTAGTTTGCATGTAAATATGAAATTCAGAAAATACTATTAGTTTCTCTTGTATATTGTTCAATAAATCTATCCTTACACACCCTATGATCTATTACAAAAAAATGAACTAAGTAAACAAAATAGAAGAGCTTGTATCATACAAAGCCCATAGCATTTTCCAGCTTTAGAGCATAAAAAGCTCTCTGGAATTTTTATGGGAAAGGAAATATTCTCTTACCATAGAGAATATTCCTTTCCAAATGTGCCTTACCCTTAATTAAATTTGTAATTAAAACTCTTTAATATAAGCATGTGATTTAACCCTTAAACCAAGATTAACTCACCTTATTTTTTACCCCTTCCGTAGGTCCCACCTTCATCCATCACCTTTTTGCTTAAAAATTTATTGTGTTAAGTTAAAAATAAATTAAATCACTTTATAAAAGGGCTACACTACTTGGGAAGCGCTCCCTTTTTCTTGCTGTCCACTTCCCTAGAACTATCTGTCATGTCCTTTGCAATGTCAACTCCCTCCATTACTTTTGAAATTGCCTTGGAGGATGAAGTACTTGGTTTGATGGGCCATGCAAATTTTACCCTTCATCTTCCCCTTAAAAAATGTGCCACCTTTTTGGGTTCTCCCTTATTCCATGCAAAATTCATATGCTTGGGAGGATGGGATAGGTGGTGGGCCCCCTTAAGAACAGTCCTTTTCCTTCAAACTTACACTTGCCTTGGGAATTCGATCCCCTCCATCTTGCAATTTCATTTTGACCTTAGGGTTGGGGAATAGTATATTAATAAGTAATAGTTTAATAAGCTAGTGGTTAGTAGGTAATTAGATTAGGTTAAGGGCTTTTAGTGGATAGTTTAAACTAGTAATTAGGTCTATCTTTTATTGTATAT
>MU226906.1:2899746-2918549 GCA_018584345.1 Thuja plicata
ATATATATAAACTAATTCTATGAAGTGGAATAATTTATTGGTAGATAACTTTTGTGTTTTGAGGATGATTGGATTTATTTTCATGTTTTAATTCTAATGGATAATGGAACCATTTATCAATATAGTAGTTAATCATTTTAAACAAATACCTAACATTAGTTGTCTAGGATAATTTATAATTGTAAGATTTGGGAATCTAATTATTGAGATTTTGTCTTAAGTATTGGTTATCCTAGTAGAGAGACTGTATTGCTCAATTGATTCAATGGTATAGTTAATGTTAAATCTTAAATTATTATCAAATTTAAAGGGGATTATATTGCTCTGGTATTCAAGGGGATTGGGATTATGCTCGATTGTAATTAAAAGTAAATTAAAATGTTGAATTAGGAGATATCTCAAATGTCTAAATAAAAGGTTAATTTAAAGTTGAATGTTAGGAATTGATAGATTAGTAATGCATGTTGTTTTTATCATAGGAGAATAATTTCATTAATGATGTTAGTAGGTTAGGAAATCTGATTTGATTTTAGCTATTAGATTTTAATTAATAGTTGTTGATGTAGTCAAATTATTATTCAATCTTAATCTTGTCAATATTTAAATGTTTCATGTATAATTGGGAGTAGAATATTTATTTGACTGAGCTTGGGCTAGTAGTTAATGTTAACTGGAACTAGACTTGAATGGATTAAGTTGCAAACTAGGTTAAAGGTTAAGTAAGGGCAACCCAAATCAACATATGTTCATAAACCACTAACTACCATCATAATTCTAAGCAAAGAATCAGAGTTAGATCTACCTGAGTTGAGTATCCATATAACCTGAGGAACAAGTTGATACCCAATTCCGCATCAGTTTGTGGCTTGACCCTTATTCAGTCTGCATTTATACCTTGTAATTCAAAGGTTAACTCTTTTTGCTATCACCTTTCCAACTCAACCATTGATAGTTGTACGTATTTATATGCTTTTAAAAAAAAGAAATTGTGTGTGTTTTGCCCTAGTTTTGGGCACGACAAATATGATGTCATCAACAAATATTTCAGCAATCAAAGTGTTAGTATCAGTATCTTCTTTCAAATAAAGATTACTATTTTCACTAGTCCTTATAAATCCAATACTTATTAGATAGGAATGAAGTCATTCATACCAGGATCTGGGAGCTTGTTTCAATCCATACAAGGCTTTGTGAAGTCTACATACCATGTTTCTCTTGTCTGGGTCGACAAACCCTTCTAGTTGTTCAATGTATACCTCTTCTTCAAGTATTCCATTTAGGAATGCTGACTTGACATCCATTTGATGTACTTTGAATCCTTTATATGCAGCATAAGAAATTATTATTATTACTCTTTCTATCCTAGCAATGGGTGCAAAGGTTTCTCCATAGTCTATACCTTCCTCTTGTGCATACCCTTTGCATACTAGCCTTGCTTTGTTCCTTGTGACTTCTCCATTCTCATTTAGTTTATTCCTGAATATCCATTTTGTATCGATGACATTCTTGTCATCTGGTCTTGGCACAAGTGACCATGTTTTTTTCTTCTCAATCTGCTCAATCTCATCATTCATAACACTTATCCATTCTTCATTATCTAGTGTAGCATTGACAAATTTTGGCTCAAACTCATAAATTAAACAATTTGAGTTTAAAGACTTACTTCTTATTCTTGTACCATCTTTCTTATCTCCTATGATTTGGACCTCTAGATGGTTCCTTCTTACATATCTTGCAAGTATAGGTACAGTTCTTTGTCTATCATCTTGATCATTATTTTGATCTTCATTCTGTTCTTCATTACCTTGCACATTATCTTGATCATTTTCCTAACCGTTGATAACAGTAGTCTGACCGTCGGTTGCAACATTTTGTTGTTCAAGAATTAAGCACTATTGCTTGAGCAGAGTGTTGGGTTCTTCACAACATACAAAATTATTGTAGTCCTTTGGTTCTTTTGTGCTTTCCAGCTCATTCTTTTCTGCAAATTCATCAATATTTACATTTGCACTTTCAACTATTTTGTTAGAGGCCTTGATGAGACACTTAAAAGCTTTGATTTTGGTAGAATACCCCAAAAAAATACCTTCATCACTTTTGGCATCCAAATTTCCATTTCTATCATCCATTAAGACATAAAATTGACTACCAAATATTTTGAAGTAACTTACATTGGGTGTTTTACCATACCATAGCTCATAAGGTGTCTTCTTTGTGTCCTTCTTTAATTGTACTCTATTAAGTGTATAGAAAATAGTACTGACAGCTTCCCTCCAGAAGATTTGGGTGATGCCTTTCTCTATCATCAGTGTTCTTGCACAATCAACCATTGATTTGTTCCTTCTCTCAGCAATCCCATTTTGTTGTGGTGTTCTTGGTGCAGAAACCTATCTTTTTATACCATGCTCATTACAAAAATTAGTGAATTCATTTGATATAAATTCTCCTTCTCTATCTGATATCAAACTTTTCAAATCCTTACTACTTTTTTTTTCTACCATAGCATTATACCATTTAAACATCTTGAATGCTTCAGATTTATCTTTTAGAAATATAACTATCATCATTCTAGAGTAATCATCAACAAAGAGAATAAAGTATCTATCTCCATAATAGATTTTTGTCCTCATAAGTCCACATAAATAAGTATGGACTAATTCTAGAATATCATCAGATGTATGGGTTTTACTTTTGAAACTTGACTTTGTCATTTTACCTTTTCAACAATTTTTGCAAATGATGTTGTCTGGCTTTTTCATTGTCAGTAAGCCTCTTATATTTCTCCTTTTTCTTATTTTCATCATGTTGTCAAAATTCACATGACACACTCTTTTGTGCCACAACCATATGTCTTCGTTTCTAGTCATTAAGAAAGTGGTGTTAGTATCATTCAGATAGAATAAGTTACCTTTAGTTTGTTCACCGGTACCAATCAGTTTTCCTGATTCATTGAATATCTTTGCCTTCTTGTTCTCAAATGCTACTCTGTGACCTAAATTATTCAGCTGAGAAACACTTAATAGATTATAATTCAATCCTTTTACCCAATAAGCATTTTTATATTTAATCAGGTTATTCATCATTATTGTTCCTTTACCTTCAACTAGACAAGGTGTATCATTACCCATTCTTACTGTACCACCATTGTAATACTTAAAAGTGTTAAACTTTTCTTTATCACCGATCATGTGGTGAGTGCAGACACTATCTATAATTCAAATTTCATTCTTTCTAACCTTAGATATGAGTGTAGTTTCTACATACCTTTCATCTTAATTTGAATCATCCTTCACAGCTACAAATACCATCTCAATGTCTTCATCAGGTTCGGTGTCAGTATCTTCATCTTTGCAAGAAGCTAGGTAGCTAGCCTTCTTTCCTTTATCCTTTTAGTCTTAGGTATCTCTTCTTTCTGATTGTCGGTAACCTCTTTAATCTTTGTTATCACCTTTGTCAGATTTCTTCTCAAAAGATCTATCATTACTTTTGTCATCTTTTCTTCTGTTAGGACATCTTATAGCAAAGTGTCCAATCTCTTTACAATTAAAGCATACAAGTGGTAACTTTTCTTTGTATTTACCTTTTCCTCTCTACATTCTTCTAGCCATAAGTGTTTCTATTTCATCTAGATCTTCTTCTTCACTTTCACTTTCACTGTCTCTTCTAGATGAGTGTCTATGAATTGATTTGCTTATTTTCACAGAAGACTTAAATGCAGACTCCAAGTTTGGTAAGACACTAATGTCAAAGTTATTCATCTCAAATGAAATCAATCTACCAATTAAACTATCAAGAGTAAATGTATTGTTTGCTACTACTCTCATTTCTTGAATGGCGAAAACTCTAATAGCATATACAGGCAATAAATTTCTTAAGATTTTACTTACCACTGTCTCCTCTTCAAGTGTACCTCCAACACCTCGTATACCATTGACTACTTCTTTTATCCTTGTGTTGTACTATGTGATGTTTTCCCCTTCTTTCATTTTGATATCATCAAACTTTACTCTAAGGCTTTTTGCCTTGGCTCTCAAAACATTTGTATCACCTCCATGTACAAGCTTCAATTTGTCCCACATCTTCTTTTCAGTTTTTCAATCCTTGACATCTTCAAATTTAGCATCAGAGAGTGAGGAAGAAAGCTTTATAGCCATGCAGTTATGCTCATGCTTCTCTCTTAATTGATCTACTTTCAATACTCCTATAGGAAACACATATTTAGTAGCTAGGAATTGAGTAACGTCATTACCAATACCTGATAAGTGGATTCTTATCCTGCTTTGCCATGAAGCAAAGTTGTCTTTGTTAAACATGGGCACATCTCATCTATTCATATTGTAATCCTAACTTAGGTCTTGAAACCTTCCTTCTAAGAACACAAGCTCTGATACCAATTGTTAGTAATAACTGAGAGGGGGGGGTGAATCAGTGGCCTCAAAATTTATCCTTCAACTATTTACCACCAATCAAATAAAACTCATATTATTAAGTCCCTACAAGATGTATGCCATGAAATACTTATAATGATTAACTTTCTGTCATTTTTCCTTTTCTGTCCTTATTCTCCTTGATTACCGATAAGTAGTAAAACTATTTACCAAAACTTAGTAAATAAGCAGAGTATACCAATCCATCCAAAAATGCATATGTAAAATGTAAAATAGTAAAGTAATAAACCATACACACATAACACATGGATTTTAACTTGGAAACCTTGTTAAGGGAAAAACCATTGGGACCAGTACCCCAAATTTTCACTCTTCTGAAGTGAGTCTTGTTAGGAGCCAACCCTGTTAAAGGTTACAAACACACTATTAAAGGTTACAAACACACTATTAAGTGTGACCTTGTTAGAGGATTTTATACATAGAGGTTGTCACCTAGTATCGGGAATCTATTGCTACCATCCTTGAATTAGCCTCCTTCTTAGACTGTCAATAGGTATCGGGCAAGTCCAATTCTACTTTCATGAATAAACCTTTTTGGCACTCCTTGGGATGTACCTCAATATATAGAAGACTGTTAAGTCCTGCTCGGTTAAGAGACTTGATGCTTCAATGGTTAAATTGAAACATTATGACTTGTTTATGATGCAACTTTGAATTGCATATTTTTAGATCTATTTAAGTACATTACCTCTCTATTCAATGTATCAATTCAATTCTTTGTGCTCCACACTTTCTGCTTTGTGATGTTGTGCTTCATTGTTCGTCAGTGTTTGTATAATTCTTTAGCTCTCCTTTAGCTTTATTGATTAGGACTGTATGAATTTATTCTTCATCAGTTTCTCTTTAGCATCCTCTTTCTATTCACTCCCCTTCCCATGCATACAGGAATGAATTAAGTTTGTCTCTTATAAAGACATGATATTCATTGATTCTTGATTCTTGGCATGAAAAACAATCTAGCTAATCTGATTTAAAGCATAAATCCTTATTTATCTCGTAGTTATCTTTTTTCCAACTATAGGAATCCTTTTTAAATCAATCACTTAACTCTAGTTAAATAAAATAAAGAAAATAACCAGTTAAGTCTATCTTTAGCTCTTGCCAGCTAGATATTTTGTCATTTTCTGAACTCTCTGTTCTGTTGGTCAACTCTACAGTTAGTCATCGGTGACAACTGATAGTTCTATCGGTCTGAATCTAGTTAGCTTTGGGATCTCCATCCGTTGGGCATGATAGGATTTTACTCATCGGGTAACTTTGTTTTTAGCTCGTCGAGCATCCTGTGGTTTTGCTTTGTCAGACAACACTATCTTCTACTCGTTGGGTATCACTATGACTTTTCTCTTTTTCTTTTACCGATGGTGTGCACTCCATCGGTGTTATTTGTCACTTGGTGAATACTTGACATTTATGCATTGCTGAAAGCATAACCTTTGTTCCATTGATTCTCTGAAGTCTTTGGTATTATATACATGACTGTACGGATGATATCAAGTTGACATCAATGACAATACAAACCATTAACTAATTTAATGTCTTGCATTACCTTCAACTTAACATTATCAAACATTCAATTAGTTACATGTCATTAATGTGTCAATTGACACTACATAAGCACTTCACATTTACAAAATGGCATGTTTAAAAAGAAACTAGAAAAATTAAAAGGAAATACATTTACAATCATGCAATTCACATTTACAACATATATAACATTTACAATTAGGTTTTTTCCCTTTCTAGCGCTAACCTTAGCTTCACAAGGATATCCACAATTAGCCCAATCTTGTTTCCCTGATTTGAAACCATGGTCTATCCACTTGCACACTCAAACAGAGCATCAGTAGTGCCAGAAAGGAAGCACATATTAATGATATTACACATTATAATATATTTCTTTAACCAAAATTATATGCATCACTATTTAGAACTAGATCAATCATGAACATATAACTGATAATTACCTAACATACTAATATGAAACATTTGCAGAATATAAACTGAATTTCACATTTAAATGACATATGATCAAATTGAAAATTCAAAATAAAAATGGAGGTAGTTAAATACTGTCAACAAGATCTGAGGATCATATGTATAATAATACCTCTAAGAATCATCAAAATGAATTCATCATATGATATATATACTATAAAAGATCCAATATGAAACATATCAAAACAATGTATCATAACAATATTTCATCCAAATAAATATGATATAATAGTATCGGCTATGAAATGGATGGTCGGGGTAGGACCTCACAAATCAATTAGCCAATGAGAGTTAAATCAATTGGATCACCTCACATGGATCACCAAGGATTCAATCTCCACCTCTCCTTACAATTCAATCTTGACCTCTCATTCTTCCAATTCTTCTATAAAAAGAATGAATTTTGAGCTCAATGGTCCCCTAATCTTAGAAATTTGAAAGCACTCTTATTCTGCCCCTAATTTTAGAATTCATTTGCAAACTTAAGCTGTCCTAACTTTTAAATGCATTTTTAGCTCATAATCTTAGAATTGTTATAATCTTTCATTTGGAGCTCTTAAAATGAACTTTGATTGAACTATTAGCTTGCATTCTTTAAAATATTCCATTCAAAGCATGAATGTGTCACTGATTTATGCATAATCTGAGGGAAAATTATAGCACATTTCATACTCTTCTTAGATAGGGAGCAATATGTCAATTTTAGTAATGTATATGTTCTTTTCCTTTGTTATTTGATGTTTATTTCACTAATACAATGACATATTGAAGTGTTGTGTTGTAGCTTGCAGGTCCATAAAATACACACACAGTAGGACGCACCCACATGTTGGAATGAAAGAAAACTTCTATTGCACCAGTGAGTGGCCATCCTATGTTATGGTACCGTTCACCGAGTGGCCAACCTGTCATAAAAAAGTTAACACGTGTCTCAATTTTGGGTACTTTGAGAAGGAAATTGGTCTCATCAAACATTTTCCCTAGAACTTAAAAGTGACTTAGTGCAACGAAGCGATACATTTCCATAGATCTTCGTGGGACCATCTTATAACCAATTAATAAATAACTTTTGAAATCATTTTAATATCTTTTAAGTTGTGAATTAGATTTAAAATATTAATTTTATCTTCAAGTGGTGGGTCCTACTAACAATATGCGGGGTAAAATCACAATCACATGTCGCACTTTAGGCCAACTCAAAGCATTTAGCCGAGCGTAACTCGGCCGAGTAGTACTCAGCCAAGTAGAACTCAACCAAATTCACATATGCGTCGCGAGGCACCTAATGGCATCTACATGACTAGATATACTCGACCGAGTGGCTCCTCATTTGTACAGTAAGGGGCTAGCGAAACAAAGAAGAGCACTTGAGGACATTCGATTGAGTGCGATGTAGGGACCCCACTTTTTTGTATTTATTTCATTTTTTTAAAGTGTTTTTTTGTAATTATATGGTTTAAAAATAATATTGTAATGTTATATTAGTACCAAATATTTAAATTTTTTTATGTTTTTTCTATGGGAAGTGACACGAGATTTCCTGATCCAATATTCAATGACGCGTGTTCTTACATCTTCAGGAATTCTATCTTTTCGAGGATGTCTACAAATATATACCCAATTATTTTCAATGTTCAAATCTAACATATTTCTCATCCTAATGTGTCTTTGAACAGTTCTTTTAGATACATTCAGTAATTTAGAAATTACTTTAACTTGTCTTCTATGTGTCAACTTCTTACTTGAAACCATAGTCATCAATGCTCTACAAGTAGTAATTGAATCAGGTTCTCGATCTATTTTATTAACAAGATCAATGCATATTTTAAAATTTCAATTAGTATTTCTTTTACTTGACCTTCTATTCTTTTCTTATTATCAACACCCAACATCTCCAAAACTGGAGTCATTTCTCTTTTCCTGAATAACTTGGCAAACAATTGTGCTTTTGCCACCATAGATTTAATCTCAAAATATTCCTTGCATACGTTTTTGAGAATAAATTTAATAGTTCTTTTAGGTACCATGTGTTTAGATGTTATTTGACTGAAAAACAAATCCTCATTCATCTCCATTAAATTTTGCATTTCAGAAATAATATTTGTACCTCAACTACTACCAATTCCCTCCCCTACTTGAGTTGCATCTTCTTCAAAATCAATAGGTTCTTCTTCAACATTGGTCGATTGCTCTTCATTACATTTATTATGACCTTTCATTTTTTCATCCCTTTTGTGATCATATTTCCTTGATCTATTCCTTTTATTTACCATTGCACAAAGTATAACAAGAAAATTTCACTTTACTAATCCTTGATAAAAGATTGCCTTCACACTCCTTCAGAAAAAAATGTGTTCATATTCCTTTGTAAAAATGTCGCTTTTGATCTCAAAACACTTCACTTATTAAAATAAAAGTGATTTTTAGATTTAAAAAATTCTAAAAAACCACCTTTATTATATATGTGGTTGAAGGGGTAGGTTTCTCACACGACCACTCGCTGGGGTGTGGGATTCAGCCGAATCCAACTTGGCCGAGTCCTACTCAATCGAACTATTTGATGTGGCATGCCATGTGGTAGCCAGACCCCAAGTAATCTGCAAAATTATAGAGTTTTCAACTTCTATAACTTCTTTCACTATGAAAAATAAAAAATTTCAAAAAAGTAAAAATACCCTTTTGTAGAGCTCAAAATCAAAATTTGGGACATATAATTTTTATAGTTTTTTGGTTGCAAAAAGTTGATCAAATTTACTAAATATTAAAAGTGGGTATATTAGGTTTTGAGAAGATATTAATTCAAAAAATACAAAAAAATAGTAAATCAAATTAGAAAAATTTAACAGTTATATACAACACTAGAGGAGAGAGTCCTCTTCAATAATATACAATTTTTTTTGTTTGGTGTAGTTTTGATAGGGGAAAGGTGGGAGATGAAAATAGTTGATTTTGGGTAATTTCAACTTTGATTAGTTATAACTGACAAAATATAGATAAAAAATAGTTCTTTCTTTTTTTATGCACTAGCTATACATGTCATCTAAAACATATTCTGAAATCGATGGAAAAAACATTTTTTACTTATAGTTTATATAATTTTCAAAATTTCAACAGAAATATCACTTTTATGACCTCAAAATTGAACAATTTTGGCGTTGTTAGCCTTTTACTTTATAAAAGTGTGACAAGTTATTGTGCTTTTACCCTGTGATGATGTGAAATGCCACGTGGGTTTGGTACTGTATGAGTGGTTAGTTCTATCACATTTTTTTCAAGATGGGCCTACCACCATAGTGCGACGAAGCCATAGCTTACCACAGACCTTAAGGATACAATCTTATGAATAATTAACAACTAAATTATTCTTCATTATTGAAATGGTGGGTCCTACAAATAATATGAGATTATGTGAAATAATGCTAGGTGTCCCATTTTTATTAGAAATAGATGTGAAATTATCAATTTACTACTACCCACGATCTTCGTGACCAATGAAGATCAACGACCCAAGTTCAAAACTATGGGGTAGGGTTTGTTTTATGTTGTTGGTTTGCACATATGGTCCTTAGTGGAAGTTTCTACTAGCTCCCATCGAATAGACACTCAATCACTTGATGATTGCATTCAATTTTAGATAATTCAATATCTATGAAGAGTCATAGTTGATGAATTTATGTAATTCATACAGTCAAACTCTAAGCATTACCATCTAATGACACTGCAAGGGTTTAAAGTTGACTTTGTTGAGTACAGTTTCAAGTATAAGTAATTTAGTGTCCTATAGTTTGGTTTAATTCTTTCTATCTATGAAAGGGTTTTCTTAGTATTTTAGGGCTTATTTTTAGAAAATAAGTACTCTGATTGCAAATTTACTAGAACATAAGTTTTGAATATTCAGTTTCATTTTGGAAGTGTTGTTTGTACATTTCTTAAATACCTTAAGTTTAAATATGATGAGTGGAAATTAAATAAGACATTCAACTAATGGTAAGAGGGGACTAGATGAAGATATTATTGCTTAATTGCATGGTTCTTTGAAAGGGGAAGGTATGTACAAGTTGTTAGAGTAATAGTCTCTTGGGTTATTAATTAAATCATTATGATCTAATTACTAACTCACCTATTCACTCTAGTTGCTTAAGCTAACCTTAGGTTTTCCTTTTTAGAGTTTCGTGATTCCTTTTATAAAGAATCACTTCTTTGTTTTGGTAAGGGATTTTTTCACATCGCATTGTATTAGATTGAAACATATTGTTAATAATATATTCTTTCATGTGCATATGATGTCTCTAGTCTTTTGGCCTCCATAGATTTTCTTCTTCTTCTGTTCTTTGCTTCTTCCATGTGACAGGGTTATGCATGCAGGTGTTCTTGGGGGAATAGGTTTCTACCTATTCTAACATGGTATCAGTGCTCCCCTGTTGCTGCTTATTCTGGTGTTTTTGAAGTAGGTTTTGAGGTTAAGGGTTTCAAGTTTTTGAAGAGTTTTTTTATTGGATCTGGGGAAAGTTTTTTATTGGCCACATTTTGGGCTGAAACTGACCTCACCAATGGATTTAGAAGATCATTCAGATGAATTTTGATATAAAATTTGACCACCTTTGGGTACCAAAGAAAGCTGTGGTAATTTTTTTATGGAAAGAGGGTCGTACGAACCTGACACGCTTTTTGAGGCGCAAGACGCTGAGATTTGAGCGCAAAAGGTACGAAGGTGGTTTTTTTCTACATAGATGGTTTTGACTGCTTAGTGGGTGATTTTTAGTGCTGCAAGGGGTTTTTCTAGAAATTTTCAAAATTTTGGTGTTTTCAGAATCCGTCCCACTTTGGAAAACTGGCACCCATTTTTGAGAAATTTTTGGAGCTTTTTGACCCTCCCTCACTGTTTTTGCTCTATTTGGAGCATACGGAGGTATTTTTTTGACTTCTTTATATCATAAAAAATCTCTTTTCAAGCTCTTTCTGATGATGGAGGTTGGGGTTTTGGGTTTTTCCATTTTGACAGTGTTTATTTCTGTCAAAGTCTGATGTTTGGTTTTGCCTTCCGGGAGCCATATCTTGCTCATCTGGACTCTATTTTTGGCAAACCAGATATCGTCAGAAAGCTGGTTCTATGATTTATTCAGTTGCAAGGGTAATTTTTCTAGATTCTTCTCTAGGTTCTCTCTCCTCTGATTTTTTCTCTTTCACACTCTGGTGGATTACTTGGGTTCTACAGGTCCTGGGATCTCTTCTTCTGTTTTGCTGGCTCACTCTTCTTTCTGACTTCGGAGCATTGTATGCTTCTCTTCTGTAGCATTTTATTTTCTTTAAACACACTGAGATAAAGTGCCTTCTTTTGCATATCCAGGATTTCAAGCACCTTGTATTTTTTTTGTACTCGCACTCAGTTATAAAGTGTCATGGGGGGTTATGATGTTTTTCCATTTTGTGCTCATCCACCTTTGTCAAGTGAGCATACCTTCCATGACATTAGCCCATGCTGTGTGTCAGTGACACTGCCCTTTATCCTGTGCTTGTATTTCTGTTGCGCTGTTGGTGTTCCTGATTCTTCTTTCTGCAGATGTTTCTGGCATTGCATTTCAGTGTTCCTGTCACCCCTCTCCCTGTTTAGCATTATGGGGGGGTTCTCCTGTTGGTTCTATTGCTTCCCAGGTTTGATTGATCAGCTCTTCAGACTTTGTCTTCTCTACCTAGTCATGCACTTTTTTAGTGGTGGTTCCAGCAGTTACTTCTGACAGTGTTTACAGCTTCATGCTTTGGAGATGCTTCTTGCTCTTTCTTGTTCCTTTCTTTGGGACTTTCCCTAGATTGGAGGCTTAGTTTCCTTCATCTAGGTTATTTCTTGTACTTGGGTACCTGATCAGGCCTTGTTGCCGGGACCCTCCTTTCCTGCTTTCTGCAGTAGTCTCCTAGGTTTTTTCTTCTCCCTAAGCTTATCTTAAGGGGGGGTGTTAGATTAATATTCTCTTGGGTTATTAATTAAATCATTATGATCTAATTACTAACTCACCTATTCACTCTAGTTGCTTAAGCTAACTTTAGGTTTTCCTTTTTAGGGTTTCGTGATTCCTTTTATAAGGATTCACCTCTTTGTTTTGGTAAGGGAGTTTTTCACATCACATTATATCAGATTGAAACATATTTTTAATAATATATTCTTTCATGTGCATATGATGTCTCTGGTCTTTTTGCCTCCATATATTTTCTTCTTCTTTTGTTCTTTGCTTCTTCCATGTGACAGGGTTATGCATGCAGGTGTTCTTGGGAGAATAGGTTTCTACCTATTCTTACACAAGTTATAGATATTATATCTGATACAGTTGTGGAATGGGAAACATCATGTGGGGATCCTTACACGCCGATTAGTAGAAGGGATTTTTTCATATTTTTTTACAAGAGTAGAACCCCAATTCGAGTGAGCAATGCATGAAGATTGCATTTCGGAAGGCTTATCGTCCCAAATCTTTTTGTCAATGTAGACCTAATTAGAGTTATGGAAAAAAGCTATAATCTAGATGTGTATGGAAAATATTCAATCTATTGGGATCAAGCGTAAACATCCAAACGTTAGTGGGTTAGCACAAACAAAGATTCAAAGCATGCATATAACTTGAAAACAAAAAGAAATACCATAAAATTGGATTAAGCTGAAACAAGTTGCACCCTATTAATAAGTCTTGTTTGATTTTCACATGAAGAATGATTGTGGATGTGCTCTCTCTCAATAACAAAAATTCATATTCCCAAATGATTTCTCACTTGATTATGGATGAAAACTAGAATGAAAAGCTATTGGATAATGAAATAGCTCAAGAACTAGCATGAAGAAGCTAGTCCCAAGTTTTTAACAATGATAAAATGGAAATGCAGTTCTAAACTAAGATGGTATGCAAGATGAAAAAAATATTAATTTAACATATTATCCTAACATGTAATAGCTAAATGGATTAAGAAAGAACTAAGTTTGAAAGCATGAAATAACTATGAAATTATAGAGCTATTATACATGATAACAATGCATAAAAGAGAGATGAAATGCAAGAAGAAAGGCCCTCTATTTATAGATTTTTGGAGGGTAGAGAAGGGCTTGGATGATGTGGAACCTATGTGGCATCCACATAGGAGCCACATAAGGGACACATAGACTTATAGGAGAGGTAAATTTGGATAATTTAATACTTTTTGAGGCTCAAGGTTCCTCACACATGTGTGAGCAACCTTAGGGAAATGTGTGGGGGACAAGAAGGTGGTTGCATTTAAAAGAGCTAGGTAGATCTCTTGGGATGAGTTTCTCACACATGTGTGAGAATTCCATTAGTACTAAAAAGGTTAGGAATCACCTTTTAAGTGTGATTAGTGGGAGATTAAGTGGGAGAGTAGGTTTAGAAAGTGGGATAGGTAGGAGTAGGGTAGGATTCTAGGTTAGGTTTAGATTAATATCCAAATTAGATTTGAATTAATCATAGCTTAGAGGAATTTAGGATTGTGAGGGATTTTTAATCAATATGAATTTATTAAAAAGGGGTTTTTGTGGGGTAAATGTATTAAATTCAAATATATTAGGATAGAATTTAAATTGCATTTAAATACAAAGAGGGGAAACTATTTAATTGATTAAATGAAATAGTTAGATGAATATAGGAGTTATTAATTAAATTAATATTTTGGATGTCTACATTTTTCCCCTCTTTGATGTGGCACCACAAGTGGCATTGCGTCAAAGAAAAGAAAATAAAGTTTCCCCAAAAGAAGTTAGGTGTCTAGGAGTCATGCCAAAGAAATGACAGTTTGAGGTTGTACCCCCCCCGAGAAAAGAACGCGATAAGAAAAGTGTTGTGGAATTTTCTCAAAAAGGACGTAAACAAGAGGGAGAGAAGAAGAAATAAATGGGTTTGAAAGATGGATGGGATAGGGAAGAAATAGAATCCTTTATGAAAATTATAATGCAATCATGAATATAAATGCAACTAACGGGTCTTGGGGATTAAATTGTGTTAATGTTGGAGAGCACACTTTAGTTTGATATTGCAAGTGGAGGTATGAAGCCTTTCTGAAAATTAGAATGCAATAATGAATATAAATGCAACTAATAGGTATTGGGGATTAAATTTTGTTAATGTTGGAGAGCACACCCTAGTTTGATATTGCAAGTGGAGGTATGCATCAGGTGTTAGAAAACATAGATGACATGGTTCCTTTGTGTAGACTAGACACATAGACAGAGTAGGTAGATTTAGGAACATCAATGTAGATCATGTAGAGATGATGGAACTACTACAGTGACACTCATAGGGAGATCGAATACACCCAAGGTATTGTTAGAGACTTGGTGGAAAGTGTACAAGACCCTGCCCCTAGGAAGCCACACATTATCATGTAACCACGTAAATGAAAAAGATGCACTAAAACACCAATAAATAAATCACACCACAAACAAAGCATGAATTAATAGATACCATTCACGAAACACCTGGATATAGGAGATCTAAGTGGTTATGAGTAGGTTTTGATTGACACAAAAAGATAAAAATCAACAAAAATGCTTCATGACCAAGAAACCATTCATTCCAAATTTCTTTCAATGAACGAGATCGTGTGATCGAGGATTTGATAAGCCGAAGTAGGGAAGATGCATCCTAATGGGCCAAGATTGAATTGTTTGTCAAAGGATGGGTGTTCGCTGATAATAAATATGGATAGAAAAAGTAGCGAGGAAATTTGATCTCAAAACTGATTTGGTGAAAAACTTTGGCGGTCACTGTATCTGGTAAAATTTTGATGTGATAGGGTGAAAGAGATGGATGCGAGTGGTGATGGGGTGGGACGATGTGAAGTGGGAGGTGATAGGACATGGGATGATGATTCTTTATTGTGAGAGAGATGACACTGGGTGGAATAAATAGAAATGCAAAAGATGGTGGAGATGGAGGAGCGGGCGAATTTAGATGGGGACCAAAGGATAATTGTTTTTGGATTTTTCAAGATTTATGGTATTTTTTAGATTTTTGTGTTTTTTTACCTTTTTTTTGGATTTTTAAGATTTTCTACTGTATGGGAGGAGGCACAAGAGACATTTATTGCACCAATATACAATGAAAGGATCAAAGCTCAGGAAATGGGAGAGCTATAGGAGCAGTGGGAGAAAATTTTGGAAGAATGAGGCTATAAGTAGGGTCTAGGGGGGATGGGAAGGTCATTTGTGATGCTAACTGAGAATAAAAATAGAGCTCTGAGTGAAAAGATGGCTGAGGAGAGGCTTACGAGGTAGCTTGGGGAGTACATTAGGATCCATAGATGGCTAACAAAGTGGGTGGAGGCAGTATGTTTCAATACCTTAGCCTTGCATTTAATGTTGTTTACTCATTTAATGCTTTTAGGAAGGGTTTAGTGGGAATTTAATAGGTTTTTTTTTCAATTTCAGACCGGAGATGCCAGTTCAAGAACTGATGTCTACAAAGATGCTGATCCCCAAATTAGCATTTGGAAAATGCAGGTCCCAAATCCATGTCTCCGTAAATGTGGGTCGGGGCTCGACAAGGAAGAGATGTTAATGTATGGATAAACATCTCCGCCCAAATCGGGGTCTGCCTTGAAAGGGGTAGAAACCAAGGGGATGCAGACATGAGAACAATAGGCTTATGCTAGGGTGACGAGAAAAGGACTAGGGGTATGATGCCCCAATTTATGAAGGTTTTGGGGTAGAGTAATGAGGAATGAAAAGATTTTGTGTGGTTGCAGGAGAAATTTACACTGCTGGGGTCAAGGGAGCACTGAGCACCTACGATGGAGTTGGGAGACCAACTGACAGAGGTAGAGTGGGGGTTGGTTTCTACACTGGGGTTAGATTATGTGCACTGATGGCCTAGGCTATGGGAAAATAATGGGATGATGATAGATTTTGTGGAGAGGTGGCACAACAAGACCACCACATTTCACCTGCCTACTAGGGAGGCAAAAATCACTTTACTAGTTGTGTGGTGGATACTGAGGGTTTCGATCAGGGGACTGGTACCACAGTATAGGTTGGAGGCCTAAAGTCAAAATATGTATCTATCCTTTAGGAGAAATATAAGGAGGATACCATGGGACCATACTTGGATTTCATGACAGCAAGCAATGGAGGGGAGGCTGAGAAGATTCACACTATTCTTGGCAGGGTTGTTCAGTGGGAGGATGTTGGCTAATTTGTCTGGGCATGGTTTTGGGATGGGATGGGCTAGTATTATAGCATAGATGCTAAAGTTAGGTACTATATATTTCTAGGGATACATCATTCTCAGTCATCTATATCATGATATGCATATGTGCACATATCATGGGGCATGCAATATGGGGACCAAAGTTACTTTACTTCTAGTGTGGGCCTGGGAGCACATTGGTGTGCTTCAACCATTGCGTCTTTGGGAGGATCTCCATCCAAGAGATCCATATTCCTATCACTATAAATTGCCTCTGAGTTATGCCTCAATAGGGAAAACAATGTATTAGAGGTGAATGATCAATGAGATGTAGGTTTTCTGTTGGACCCCATACAAAGCTTGCAAGCAATGGGGTATGACTGAATGGAAGACAAGGATAGAGGATGAGAGGGGGGACTTCTTATACCTCTCCTATGTGTAGATAGATTATTACCTTCTTGGTAGAATGATTCATCAGTTCAAGAGGTACAAGCCCTCTTGGCTGATGAGACAGTTTGGTTTGAAGCAGGGCATGGTAGCAGAGGATGAGCTACATCCTCATGTGGTGAGGGAGGTGGGGGTATAGGGCCGATACATAGATGTATTAACCATGAGGACCACCTAGAGGAAACTAGTGTGAGTGGCATGGGTTAGGAGGCCCAATATAGAGTATGTAGGGATGACGATAGAGTATGAAACATGGTGGGCCGCACACATACCTGTTAGATTGACAAATCCCACACAGGTTTTTACACATGAGAAAACTATAGGTGATATGGACATAGAGGATAGTATAGAAGTGGGGGATACCCTAGAGTCCTTGGCACTAGGGGAGATGGAGGAGAGCCCCATCGACAAAATAGAGGAGAGTACATGCCATGACAAATGTACAGGCTAGGGGCCCATAGGTACAGGGATAGGTACATGTACCACCACAAGTACCACCACCATAAGGATCACAAGTGCAGGCACCTATAGTACATGTACCACAGGTGGTAGTGGGAGGAGGGCTAACAAAAGACACATATGATACACTCGAGGCTAAGCTATGGAGAGTTAGGGTACTTCTAGAGATAGAGCGCTAGGAGTATGCTACCACATAGGAAAAGAGGGACAACCTACAGATAGAGGTAGGCAGGGTTAGGGAACTTTTGGAGATAGAGTTCAAGGAGAATGCTACCACACAAGGGGAGAGAGAAAACCTATAGACAAAGGTAGGTAGGGTATAGGTTTGATGGGGGCTGAGAGAATGAGGGATGATAGTGCCGAGGCTGCACTGGACACCCTATAGATGAGAGTAGACTCATGAGAGTTTACTATGGAAGAGGAAACACTGTAGTATGAGATGACACCAAGGGGAGAGGTGGAGAATCTGACTGGATAGATGGTGACTTTGATCAAGTAGGTCAAGATTTTGATCAAGTAGGTGGATACCCTGATAGCACAACGAGATGAAGCACACAGGTGTGTTGAGATATATAGGGGGAGAAGTACATGGTGTGGACACCATAAATTTACCAGGTGTACCTCAAATATTCCAAACTATAAATCTCAGCCAAGTGCTTCAAAATATCATCAAATGGACATTTAATCAATGCAAATCAAATGGACAAAATTCAAATCAATTTAAAATATCAATTAAATAATAAAATCAATTAATTAAATTCAAGCCTAAAGGGATTAATCAAATTATGCAATTGATTTTTCAATTGTATAGTTCAAATCAAATAGGATCCAACCCAACCCAATCACCCTTCTATGGCTAATTTAATTAAAAGATGGAATTATTTAATTCCTAATATCTTTGGGATCAAAAAACTTTCCCTCCATTTGAAAATGCCTCAAAGATTTTGACTTAACCAATCTTTGATCATGATCAATTCACTCTACCCCCTACCCTTGGGAAAATGTTATAAATACAAGCAAATTCCTTTGTGTTTGGAATCCAAGAATTCAAGAGAAAAAGCATCCTTAGTATAGACATATTGAGAGCAATATTGAGAGCATATTGAGGAGCATTTGAGAGATTTGAGAGAGTTTTTAGCATTTGTATTCTCATTTAGTATCATGTTTAGGAGCATTTGCTAATTTCTTTCATGATCTTGGAGCATTTTTAAGCATTCTAGCTATATTTGAGCATTGAATTTCATACATATCTCATTCTAGGATTGTCCTTGAGAGA
>MU226906.1:2934100-2944853 GCA_018584345.1 Thuja plicata
AATTCAAGCCTAAAGGGATTAATCAAATTATGCAATTGATTTTTCAATTGTATAGTTCAAATCAAATAGGATCAAATCCAACCCAATCACCCTTCTATGGCTAATTTAATTAAAAGATGGAATTATTCAATTCCTAATATCTTTGGGATCAACAAAATTTCCCTCCATTTGAAAATGCCTCAAAGCTTTTGACTTAACCAAGCTTTGATCATGATCAATTCACTCTACCCCCTACCCTTGGGAAAATGCTATAAATACAAGCAAATTCCTTTGTGTTAGGAATCGAAGAATTCAAGAGAAAAAGCATCCTTATTATAGACATATTGAGAGTAATATTGAGAGCATATTGAGGAGAATTTGAGAGATTTGAGAGAGTTTTTAGCATTTGCATTATCATTTAGTATCATGTTTAGGAGCATTTGCTAATTTCTTTCATGATCTTGGAGCATTTTTAAGCATTCTAGCTATATTTGAGCATTGAATTTCATACATATCTCGTTCTAGGATTGTCCTTGAGAGAGATTAAGCTTGAGAGCTCTCTTAACAAAGCTTGAATAGAGAACCATGAGATGATATATATTTAGCTTCAATTCTTTAGATTAGTTTTGTATTATCTTTCCATAGAATTGTTTGCTCTAATCTTAATTTCATGAAGGTGTATTTTCTTACACACACATGGCTATGTAGGAAACCACAATAGTGGGTGTAGGGAAGGTGGTGATTGAGGAATTTTATACACACATGGATGCAGCTAAGAGAGGCAGAGAGGTAGCCTACTACATGGTTTTATACTTTGATGCAGTTCATGAGGACTGGTAATAACCCACATACACATAATGATCACATTCACACAACACTGACCAAGAATCATAGGGATCACTAGGGATGCCTCCCCTCCCAAGAAGATGATATGGGGGAGATGATGAGCCTTCATATCCAGCCCCATGAGTTAACTAGTCACCATGACACACATTTTTGTTGTTTTTGAAATGTATATGCACTATGACACTTAGGTGCATTGATGTATTCATGACAATGGATTTATATGTATTCTAGACATTTTCTATGATAGGATGGGCTTTAAATTATATGACATGTGATGGATTTATGATGGTTTCTATATTTGATGCTTTTATGATGTCTCATCATATTCATATAAGGATAATGACTCTTGTGATGCAGGATGTGATGGCATGCTTATGACATGGTTACTGACGCATTATGATGCAAGATATTATGCTTTGATATGATTTATGATCTTGGAGCATGTGATGTTATACTAGATGGAGGATGTCCAGATTGATCTTTATGCTTTTGCGATGAATTTATATCATGTATGTATGTGATGTTGCTATGATGCAAATGTGTGCAATGAGGATGGTTTAATTGATGAATTATGATGCCAATTAATGAAATGAGTTATGAAATGATTTAATGAAATGCATTAATGTAATTGAATGAAATAAATGAGATGACCTAAGGGAATGACCTAATGAAATGAATTAATTAATTGATCTAATGCAGTGCAATGATTTACTCTAATGAAATGAGATGAATTAAATGATCGATGTAAAATGACATGAAATGAATTAACAATGTGCATTAGTGAATTAATAAAGTGAACTTAACTAATGAAATGCAATAATGGAATGGATTAATGAAATGCACTTCTAAATGATAATGAATTAATGAAATGAAATGAATAAAATTGATTAATGAAATGAAATGGATTAGTGAGATGGACTAGTGATAATGGATATATATGAAATGAATTAATGAAGCACTCTAAATGAACTAATGAGATGGATTAATGAAATGATCTACTTAATGAATAAGTAATGAACTAAAATGATGGAATATACTTAATGATATACAATTACTACTAAAATGATCTTAATGCCTAATTAAATTTTGAATTTTTTAATGCACTTAGGCATGTGAGATGACCTAATGCAATGCATATGACCTTAGGTGGATAGAGATGGACATGAGGGGGTTTATTTTTTTTTTGTGTATGTCACCTCAACCGAGGAACTCATATAGAGAATTGAAAAGGGGATGGGAGGGGGTTTGGATGAAGTGCACATAGTTTAGTCAAAGGGAAGCTTAGGATAGTGGGATAGGACAAGAATGTTCAACTGATTTGGGATAATAATTTGATTTTGTCACTAGTACAGATGATAATGGAACACCCAGGGAATATGGGATTTGCAATGGGGACTGGATTGGGAAATGGATGAATGTGTAGATGAGATGGATCGAGAGTTTGATAGATAATGATATGATCCACTATGTGTGACACCTATTTACCAGGTTTTCATCATACATACTTGTCCAAGGTGCCTGATTGACAAGTTTTCACCATTGGGCAATTAATTTTTATGTACTTTTTATTACATTTTTCTTGCATTTTTTTTAATTTTTTTGTTTTCATCAAGGTGCCTGTTTACCAGGTTTTCACCAAGACAATGATTTTTTCAGGACTTTTTATATATATTTTTTAGATAAGTGGGGTATACTGCATGGATCAGGCATAGAACCCCTTGAGGTGAATGATATTAATGGGATCATTCAAAGGTTCTTCTTCTGGTGTTGATAACTAATTTTCCCCTGGCCTAAATTTTATTGTGACAACATATGGGACACACCAAGTGACCTCAAATTTTCTCTTCTTTTCTCTGTCAGCTTATACCTTTTGATTTTCTTTGAGGACTAAATCCCCAACTTGAAATTGTTGTGGGCACACTTTCTTGTTATAGATTATATTAATCCTATTCTGGTAGACAACAAGATGATTGTAGGATTTTTCTCTCTTTTCATCTAACAGATTTAGTTGTGTAAGTCATGCCACATGGTAGTATTCATTTGTGATTAGGTTCTTGAGTGTCATACACAACAATGAAAGTTCAACCTCTATTGGTGAGATGGATTCTACACCATACAGAAGTGAATAGGGGGTGGTGTTTGTTGGTGTACAATAAGAGGTGCAGTATGCCCGGAGGGAGGGATTGATTTGAAGGTGCCAATCATGACCAGTATCATTGAAAAAATTCTTGAGGATCTTTACGAGGGTTTTATTATTTGCCCCAGCTTGGCTGTTTCCTTGTGGGAAATATGGGCTAGAAAATTGATGATGGATGTGGAATTGGTCGCACAAATCTGTCATATATTGATTTTGAAAAGATGTTCCATGATCTGTGAAGATGGTGGAGGGAGTGACAAAGTGACATATGATGTGGTAGATTATGAACTTGGATATTCATACTCTTTTTCTGAGGGTGAGTGGGATTGCTTCTACCCATTTTGTGAAGTACCTAGTAGCCATAATGATGTACTTGTGTCCCTCCAAAGATAGGGGGTGATCTTACTAATGAGGTCAAAGTCCCAACATGAAAAGGGCCATGGAGGTGTGATGGGATGTAGATCTTGTACTGAGGCATAAATCAAATTGGCATGCTGCTGACATGGGAGGTACTTCTTCACAAAATTACAAGCATCATATTCCATTATGGGCTAATAATATCCTTCCTTGAGAAGGTTCTTGGCTAAGACCATTCCACTCGAGTGGGAATCACAAATTTTAGAGTCTACCTCCTATAATGCCAGGGCGGCCCCATTTGAGTCTAAACATCTAGAGAGAATGTTATGATATTCTCGATGATATAAGGTGTTGGCTACAAGAGTGTAGTGGGATTATCTATTGATAAGGTTATGGGGTTGGTTATTTGTGAGATGGGGGGATATGATACCATTTTTTAGATAAGTGTGGATGTTGTGGTACCATGGGGACTAAGGACCAACCAAGATGCACACCATTTTAAAATCGACGTTCTTGTAAGTGGGTGCATGTAGCTCCTTGACAAAGAATTCATAGGGCATTGTGTCCTGAGGAATTTATAGAAGGGATCTAATGGTTTCCATTGCATGTGTTGCTTTGTTATGTAATCTTTAGTGTAGAAGGTGATATTTCATTTTGTCCACCAACTCCTTATAGGGTAGAAACTTATCATCTTTTGTCTGGAAATTATCTAGGACTTTCTTTATGATGAGTTGTGAATCTCTGAATACCTATAGTTCTATGATGTTCCATTAAATATCCATTCTTAACCTAGAGATGAACACTTCATATTCTATAATGTTATTTATGTAGGGGAATGCCAAATTGAATGATTTATGAATATAGTCGCCTTGAGGGGTGACAAAGAGGATTCCTGCTCTTTCTCCATGGGTCATATAGGATCCATCAAAATAAAGCTTCCAAGATTGTTGTTCTTCGACCATGAATAGGTGTTCATCAGGAAAATCCATGACTAAAGGATATGCATCTACCAATGGTGCTTTGGCTAGCTGATCTTCAATGAATTGTCCTTTTATTGTCTTTCTATTCACATATTGGATGTCAAACTTACTCAGGAGAATCACCTATATGGCCTGTGAGAGTAGTCTTAAATAAAAAATACTTGAGTGGATCTTCTTTTGGTATGAGCTTCACATTATGAATGAGAATATAGAGCTAAAGCTTTTGAGTGGAAAAGATCACTTCTAGGCATGATTTTTCCATAGGTGAGTAGTTAAGCTCATAACCCACAAGTGCACAGTTGATCTAATAGATAGATGTTTCCTTTCCATTGTCATCAAGTTGAGCGAGAAGTGCCCCCAGTGTTGTGGTAGTTGCAGATATGTACAAAATGAGTGGCCTTCCTAGGGTTGGTGGTACCAGAATGAGTGGATTTTATAGGTATTCTTTGATCTTTTCAAAAAATTTCTGGCATAAAGGATCCCATTTGAAATTGGTATCCTTGTGTAAATGATGGGTGAAAGGTTGACACTTATCAATAAGTCGTGAGATGAAACAATGGACCGAATGTATCTTTCCTTGGAGGCTGCACAACAACTTGAGTATTCTTGGAAGAGATATTTCCATTATGGCCTTGAATTTTATTGGATCAATTTCTATGCCTCATCTTGATACGATGAAACCCATGATTTTTCCAGATGTAACCCTGAAAACACACTTCTTTGGGTTGAGATTTAAGCCATAATGATGGAGGCACTCTAATACACACTCTATCAAATATAAGTGATCTACAAGTGTTATTGATTTTTCTAGGATGTTGTCCATGTAATCCTCAAGAATCATGTGAATCATTTCGTAAAAGATAATAGGCATGGCTCTTTGATATGTGGCCCATGCATTCTTTAGACCAAAATGCATCATATTATAGTAGAAGGTACACTAGAGGGTTGTGAATGATGTCTTATGATGACCTTCTTTTGTGATGTGTATCTAATTATATCTAGAGAAACCATCCATGAGTAACAACATCTCTTGTCCACCTATGAGATGGATGATCATATCAATGTTTGGTAAGGGAAAATCTTCCTTAGGACATTCTTTGTTGAGATCTTGAAAGTCTGTGCATATTATGATCTCTCTAGTTGGATTTGAAATAGGAAGCATGTTGGAAATCCAGTTTGATTAGTCAATAAAATGTATGATATTATCCTGTAAGAGTTTTTCTAATTCTAATTTGACTAGAAAGGCCACTTTAGGATGCATCTTGCGAAGCTTTGCTTGACTGGTTTGACATTCAAATCTATAGCAAGATGATGCACAAAAAGGTTCAGATCTAACCCAAGAATGTGAGCATAAGACCATGAAAAGTTAACCGTATCTTACTGGAGGAGTGTGGTGAGAGATAAATATTCTACCTCTAATAATGATGTTGCAATGTATGCGATTCTTGGACATTCTTCTATTCCCAAATTAACAGGCTTAGTTTATTAATTATAACAGATGACTGCTGTGGCCTATAATCATGTATAAGAGGAAGAGGAGAGTCTTCATCCTCTGGCACCTCAGAGAGGTTTTAACCAAGGGATACACCCTTTATTTTTACTTTTTTTTTGGAGTTAGATAGTGCCCCAGATGGGTTTTCACTAGGAGACCCACATTTTTCTTTTTCATTTTCATTTTTATTTTTGCAGATAAAGACTTCCTCTTCCCCAAAATATGCCTTTGGGTCCAATTTGTATACATGCACTATGGTCTTCCCCCAATCTTGTTTTTGTTCTATTTCCCCCATGAATTTTAGGAGCGCGTCCTTTCTTTGGAACTCATCGATATGTAGAATACTTGGATGGTCCCAGTCTATGAGTTCAGGTTGAATGAGTGGGAGGTAAATGAAGTTTATGTAGAGTTGGTGAAGGAAAAAATTTCCCAAGAAGGTTTCATCGTTAAAGATATCATCATAGGATTTCTTAACTTCCTCTTCAAGGATGTCTTTGATTTCAATGATTTCTCCTAGGGGACTACAATACGTATAACTATTTGTATTGGTGCACTTAGTCATGTATAGAAAAAATCCCAATCCTTGTCTTCTTGGTAAGTGACAAGGCTCATTAGGAGCCTTCATACCACCCTCTTCATGTCCTAAAATTCCTCGGTAGTTCCAGCACTCTGTTGATAGCTTATGTGAGTGTGGGTATTTTTCCTTAAATTAATCAAGGAGCTTTCCATTATGGGCTTAAGCGACACAATATAACCATCTGTTGATGTCAGGTTCTATTTACCAACTATTTAGGATTCTATTGGATATAAATGAGCCCATTTATGTTGGTTGTGGTTCATTTTTCCCTATTAATTCTTGATGAGATGGACGTCCTTGAGTGTTTGGGTCCATAAGTAATGATCCAACTAAAAATGCATCTGAAAAGCTATATTCCCCATAGCCTTTATTGTCGATCTTGATAGTGGAAAGTGTGGAGGTGAGGATGGTTTTTGGGTCAGCATAGGTTCTGGAGCAGCTAGCGACATAAGTGCTAATATTAATCCCTAGATAATGATTTGAGTGTAGAAAAGAGGATTCCAATGCATGACAATATGCAAAGAGCCAGAGATCAACATGGATGGTGACTTCAACTCTGTCACATGGGAATTTGATGCATTGATGGAATGTGGAAGGATAAAATTTCATGAAATGGATCCATGGGTGACTGAGGAGGATGTTGAATAGTAGGTCAAGATCGACAACACGATATACTATATTTTGGATTGCTAGGCCCAACCAGATAGGTAGTGAGATGGTACCTTTAGAGGTACATTCTAGATTATCATACACCTTTATAGTTATGACATCATTGTTTATGTCTAGTTTAGTGTACCCCAACTGATTTATGAATTTTAAAGTGCATAATTTTAGGGTTGAACCATTATCTATCATGACTCATTTGATGACAAAGTCAATGACTATGAAAATGATGCAAAGTGGAAGGTTTTGATTTGGCTCAATGGATGGCATGTTAGAAGGTTTGAATGAAAGATTGATGGATGTAGATAAATGACCTATAAGGGCTTGGAATTGGGCAAGGTTAATGTCATTTGGGATACACGACTCTTACAAGGAGTTATTGAGGATTATCTGATGGAAAGGTTAAGTGCAAGGAGATATGGGATGGATATTTGTGCGAGCCTATTCCCAAGGTGTTCCAAGAGGTTATATTGTGCACTGTAGGATGAAGTAGTAGGGCTACCTGTGACAAAGATTCTTCCTCTATGTGTAGTTAACATGCATTGAATCACTTGTACATTTGAGACCTCTTTTCGACGGCTGTGTCACAATTAAGACACTATGCTGTCGAGAAAATGACACTAACCGGTGTTGCAGTTTTGGTGTCAAAATCACCGATGGTAGCTATGTCTATCATTATTGAGATGGTCATGACCATCACAATATGCACCGGCTGTGAGTGTTAGTATGTCATCATTACACATTATGTGTGTCACCATTACGATGGGTATGTGATGGAGATGTTGTACATGCAACGTCCACCTATCAGACTATTCTGACATCTGGACATCACGTGTAGTTTTTTGGTGTCAGTCATCCATTGAATACTATCACAATTGTGACGTTATGCTATGTTTAAAAAAAATTATCATGTGCATGGAGTGGGACCTTAAAATATTGAGCTTCTCTTTATTTCAAGAATAGTTTAACATTCACTACTTAACAGGGCCAACCACGTGAAGGTGGAAGCTCATCTGGCCCCTCCTAGGAGTCTCTTATGACCCTTTACGACACTTTAAGATCTCTAAGATGTAATCTTAGGGATCGTAAAGGGTCATAAAGGGTCATAAGGGATCCTAGGACACAACAGCTGAGAAACATAAATGTAGATATCATGGTCACAATTGTTTGGAGACACAACATAATTGAGTGGTATACCCTGATGATGCAACACAACCACTACTCATCCAATTCTAAGTTTGCAGTGCAGGATCCAAAAACCATAGATAAGGAATAAATTTAGAGAGTGGAGGAGGGGGGCCATAATGACTGAAATAATATAGGGATCCTATATTATTTCAGTCATTGTGGCCCCCCTCCTCTGCTCTCTAAATTTATTCCTTATCTATGGTTTTTGGATCCTGCAGTGCCAACTTAGAACTAGAGGTGTACTGGTTGCGTTGCATCGTCTAGGTATACCACTCAATTATGTTGTGTCTCCAAACAATTATGACCATGATATCTACATTTATGTTTCTCAACTGCGTATAATATATAGTGTTAGAAGGCCCCAGATGGGCATAAATTCAATGTACAATTATGGTCTTGAATAGATAAAGTGGAACTGGAAATTCAGCAAGGCTGGGAAAAGTTTGTGCATAATTATGAACTTTTTCTAAAATTCCAATTTCAGTTTATCTTTACAAGACCATAATTGTACCCTTGAATTTCTTCCCATCTAGGCCTTCTAACACCATATGTTCTCCTGGTTGTTTATGTTGTGTCTCCAAAGAATTGTGACCATGATGCCTACATTTATGTTTCTCTGCTATTGTGAGATTAAAATTCTTCTAAGGAACATGTCATGTTTATGTGGAACTGCATAGGATCGTCACCAAAGGGGTTTCCAGATCAGAGAAATCCCTTTCACTTAATAATTATGAAGCCATCAATGGTATACTAATTGTTTAGGATTGTAAATTTCCATTGATGGCTTCAAATTACCAAGCAAAAGGTGTACAAAAGACTTAGCAAGCTCCAAAGCCTTTTGCTTGAATTTCTTCCCATCTGGGCCTTCTAACACCATATGGAATGTGATGTGTTTATAGAAGATATTAGACTCCACCATCATCACTACCTCACTACCTGATGTCGTTGAAGAAACATTAGACTCCACCATCATCACAATATGATCACTAAATAGGTTTTTATGTCTTCTACTTTTAAGTTGGGCTATTTCCATTATTGTTTTATGAAGTTGGGTGATCCTTTCCAATATCTCTAGGGTTGAATCTAGTATGCTCCTATATTATCCAAAACCTGGAAGGAAGGAAAACATGGGGTTAGATCCAAAGGATCTAAGAAATGCCTAGCACCCTATTACTGATCCTCATCTACAATTATGCATGTGTATAGTCAAGCCATACACTTATAAAAGGAACAAGGATAAAATTTACAAAAACCCATCCAAGATATAGAAAATCATAACGAAGTCATAAACAATAATAAGTTCATGAGTTTATCAAAATATTTCCAACGTATCTACATGAAATTCTAAAAAAATTTCAATATCTACAATAGGCCTATGTTAATCACATTTATGCATACAGTCCCAACAAAGTAGTGCACAAACTACACAAAGAAGGCATTGCAGAAACATGATGTCTGCTTTCGCCATTGAAGCAATCTCAACGGAACTAGCTGCCTCTCAAGCCTTGCACAAGTTGCACTCATTTCATACATTAGGTATAGACATAGATGGGGTAGATTTAAATGTGGTTTGATCGACCCATCGAAAGTATTGACATCCATTATTTCCCTGCAATACCAAATCTACATCAGTTCTTCCTAAAATGATTATAACTTGTCACATTAATTTTAAACATTAAAATATAATTCCATATCCAGACCTTTTTCCTATTTGGGAAACCACAAAATGGAAGCCCAGGATTAATTTTTGTGTGTGACATCTTCAACACACAAGGGCCAACACCACATTGACATGTAGGCACATTGACCGAAGCCATTGACGCTATATCGATAAATATTGCAATGTCATTCCAACATATCATTTTGTTTAGTTGGTTATTTTGTTCATTCATACTAATTATAATTGCAATAAAAATCAACATACTAATCATGTAGACAACATCTCAAATCAAATTGCAAAATGACCATTGTCAATCACAGTACATGTCAACATCCTAACTGCACTTGATGGAAACCATATGCATAGTTGTGATTGGGACTTTTAGTCCTTACCACACATTGAAATGCATGTAAAGGAATCTACAGTTGGGGGCATGTCAAATTGTGATATTTCTATCAAGATTCAAGTGTATATTTTGACATTCACAAATTGCCTTGTGTCAGTTGCAGTTAACAAACTAATCTCATGAAAATTGTTGATGTTTCGACAATTCCTCTCATTACTTCTTCTCTGGTTGAAACAATTGGGACTACCCAGGAAAGATGAGTAGGCTCGACTATACCCTTTTCCATGTTCACTACATGTGCAGCTAATTTTTTATTTTCTATCTCCATTCCTCATCATGCTTCCTCCTTGTTATATTCATGGCAAAAATATTGATATTTAGAGTCTACTCACTTTCCCGAATACTCCCAATTGTATGAATTGGAGTTGAACCATGTGTCACCTACACTCTTGCAAGTCATTGTCAACACATCAATGATTTTTGTGACATGATAAGCAATTTGTGCATGTCAAATTCATGGATGAAACA
>MU226906.1:2956829-2980819 GCA_018584345.1 Thuja plicata
ATGGATGGGGGGATGAAGGGGGGATAAGGGTTTATGAATAGGGTTGGATTAATGGGATGGGAGGATGGGGAAGGATTGGTGGATAATGGATGGGAGGTTGAAATACTTGTGAATAAATGGATAAGGGAGTTAGAAATATCATAATTGGAAGACACCTTGAAGGGTGGTGGAGTAGTGGATTTTTGGATTAAGGCCCAAAATAGAGGAAGGAGGTGATGGATTTAACATAGTGGAGTGAGGTATTTTAGGATCCAAAATGAATTTCAGATATGTGGAGTTTTTAAATGGAGGATAAAATATATTGATTGAAGGGAAGAAGCTTTGGATTAGCAAGGTTGGATGCCAACTTTGATTTTTCTTTGAGATGCATTGCTTCAATAAGTAGCTTGGGAATCCACATGATTTTTGAATTTTTTTATTTGGACCTTGGTGGCCTTTTGAATTTTCTTTATTTTGGATCATATCTTCTTTTATTGAACATGTATTTTAGATGTGACATGTTGATCCTTTATTTTTTATTTTTTTGTAGATTTTGTCGTTTATGAATTTTAGCTTTGGCATCCAAATTGCTTCGAATAGAAATGGAATGGGTGCATGAGGGTAGATAGTTTGGAGAGTTAATGGGAGGAATAATGGAGGGTGAATGTTGGAAGGTATACAAGGATGTGTGACTTTGTTGATCTTTATTATGGATTTGAGGTTATGGAGTGGTGGACTTGGGTATGGTGGATGAAGGTATGTAAGGACCCAAAATGGATGGGAGGGATGCAGGAGTTTGATTTGGGATATAAGGACCCAAAATGGATGTGGATGAGGAAGGAATGTAGTTTTGAACATAAGGGCCCAAAATGGATGTGGATGAGGAAGGGATGAATTTTTGGACATAAGGGCCTAAAATGGAATTGGAGGATGTGGGATGGGAAAATTTGAGTTTAGATGGAAGAATTTTGGATGTAGAAGGGGTGGAAGATTTACCAACATCTTGAGACATTATGTTTCCAATGGGATACTTTTTATTTTGAACACAAGATGTGAGTCCATGTGAATGGGGTTTCTGGATGGATTGGATAGGTTTGATGGGATTTTGTGGAGGATCAGGATCATGTGGAGGGATAATAGGATTTTTATAGGGATAGGCATCATGACACAGATTTGAATGGGCACTTTGATCTTGACTTTGGGGAGGATTATCTGTTGGAGTGAGTGGATCTTGAGATGGAAGAGAATCATGCAATGAAATGGAGGTGATGGAATCATGAGATGGAGTAATTTTATCTTGACATGGAGGGGAATCATTGGATGGGGTGGAGGGGATGTCTTGATCTTGATTAGGAATGGGATCATGAGATGGGTTAAGGAGGATAAGTGGATATTGATATGGAAGGAGAGGATCTTCATATGGAAAGGTGTCATAAAATGGAGAGGTTTCATAAGATGGAGGAATGTTTAGAGCTATAGGAGAAGAGGAATCCATGTTATCATGCTTTGGAACAATTTCTTGACATGTGTGGACTTGTGCGGGTAATGTGATGGAGGAGGCGGAAGCTTCAACTTGAGTGGATGGAGGGATGGTAGACTCATAAGGATTAGGAGATTGAGGTATGTATTGATTTGAAGGGGATAGTGGTAGGTTAATGAATTGAGGGGATTTCACAACTTGATTTGGGGATTTATATTTTTCTTCTATCCCTTGGATCCATTCAATAGAAAAGGTAGTGTGGGATGGGGATGATGTAGGACTTGGAGGATTGGGATTATGTGGAGGATAAGGATTATGATTTTGGACATGAAGCTCAAAATGTGGGGGGTTAGGTGTAGGATTGGGATTAAGTGGTAGATGGGAATTATGAATTTGGACAAATGGGGAAGGACATATGTCTTCAAAGGAAAAAAATTTCTATTGACCCCCATTTTGTAGGCTAAGGACAATGTTTTGGAGTTCTTGAATCTCGTGGGCAAGGTGGCTATGGAGGGAATCATGTGTTTGTGAAGTATAATGAGATGAACTTACCTTGTCAAAGGTATAGGAAGGATAAGAAATGGTAGATGAATTTGGATTGGATATGATGTGTTGAGAATTGATTTGGTAGGTAGGTTGGATTGGAGGTATGCTTTGAGGATTAGGGTTTAGCATTTTATAGTCCTCAACCATTTTGTGAAACCAATCCATATTCATGATGTTTGAATGAGGGTTTTTGGAATTGGATTATAATATTATGTGGAAGAAGTTTTAGATTAAGAGTGGATGAAGTGACAGATTTGAGGATGGATGAAATGTGAACTTAGGACTTAGGAGCAATACTTGGAATTTGTTTTGATTTAAGAGGGAAAGGCCTCAAGGAGTTTGATTTTGATTGATTTTGATTTGATTTGGATATGAGGGAAGGGCCTCAAAGTTGGATATGATTTGATTTGGATTTGGATTTAAAGGTTTGAGACAAACCTAGGTGAAACAAGACCCTATGATGGTGCAAACAAAGGATTGGTTTAGATGATGATATATTATTCTACTTGGAGATAGACTAATTATCCCAAGTAAAATAGGGTATGACTAAGAGAATTAACTACTTGAGATGGACTGATGTTATCAAAGAAATATGATTCAAATATATGTTTGCTAATGATGAGGGTCTATGAAACACTTTGATAAATCTTTCAACCTAAGATTTGAGATGAAAAATATTGATGAAGGTGTGAAAGATGAAGTTTGGTTTGATGTGGGTTAATCTTGACTATGGTTGGATGTGGGCCAATCAAGATAACTAGGATTAAAGTCCAAATATTTTGATGGTGCTCCTAAGCCAAAAGTAGAAGATTTTATGAAAATTGGAATTAGAAGGAGATGTGGATGGAGATTTGAATGAATAATGGATTAACCTTAGAAGACAAATGAGAGATGTTGGAAGAAAAGGGAATAATTAAGGGTGACTGGTTTGGATGAAAAGGAAGATGAATTGGATTAGGATTTGATAGAATGATATGAGGTTGACAAGTGGATTGGATTATAAGAATGATGATGTGATTAGGTTGGATGAAAGATGAATGATTAGATTGGATTAAGAAAGAAGATGTTGATGTGGATTATGAATAATGATTAGGATGAAAGTTATTAGATGAGAATTAGAACCTTGATTGATTGATTAGGAAGATGATGAAATGATTAGCATGCTTAAGATAAGATAGATTATTTAGAAGAAGTGATTAGGATGATTAAGAATAATATGGATGAATTAGATGAAGTGATTAGGATGAAGGGAATGATTAGGATAAAGAACGAAGATATCTAGGATGATTATGGATGATGATTAAGATGAAGGATGATTAAGATGACTAAGGGTGATTAAGATGAATGTGAATGAATTGGAAGAAGTTATTAGGATGATTAAGATAGGATGATGAAGTTGAAAGATTGATTAGGATGTATATGTTGATTAAGGATGATTAGAAGAATATGGTTGGTTGGATTTGATTAGAGAGATGATTAGGAGATGAAGACTATGATAGACAATTTAAATGATTAAGATGGTTTATTAGGATGAAAGAAATAATGATGAAATAAGATAATGAGGATGATTAAGAGATGAAAAGGAAGGATGATTAGGACATGGAGGAATGATTAAGGATGTAGAAGAATGATAGAATTGAATTAGGGAGAAGATTAGAAATGTTGTCTATGATTAGAAGATGGTGATTTAGAATGGTTAAGGATAATTGAGATTAGAGGAATGGTTTGAATAATTAAGAGGGTGATTAGGATAAGAAATATGAGGATGATGAAGAATTTGATAGATAGAAGTGATGTGGAGAGCTTGACTATAATTAAACAACAATATTTTTATTTTGTTTTTGCAATGTTTTGATTTTTGTGAGTTGATATTTTTGATTTTTTTTTGGAATTTTATATTTTATGATGTTTTTGTATTTTCAAACTTTATGATTTTTTATTTGGATTTTGAAATTTTATGATGTTTTTTAGATTTTGAAGTTTTAAACATGCAAAATATACAATGCAATTATATAAAAGAAAAAAGTTCTAAGGCTTAATTTGGATGGTGTGTCCCCTTTTGGCTGAAAATGGGGAAGGTTTTAAACACTCAAGCACATCAAACACACCAACATCCCTATTGAGGTTTCAACTAGGATTTACAAGCTCAACTAGGGGAATATCCTCGATATACACAAGGTATGTGAGGCCCAAATCCTTAGATGAAAGAGAATAATGCCACACAGCTGGGAGGAGACGGTAACCCAAATCTCCACCTTCACTTCCCAAAGGTATAAAGTTCTTTGGGGCTTAGTCAAGAGTGACAAGATTCTACTTCCAAGAGAGGTGTCTTTGGATTCGCCTCCCGATATTTATACTCCGCTAGAACATGGGAGTTGAGGTCCTCCCTTGAGGTGATCAAATCCTGAAGCAGGCCTCCTAGAAAAAGAAAACAAGACCACGTATTTCTTGTGCACTCAAGGTCACCCAGAGGTGCGAGAGGAGAGAATACGTATGTGATCTTGGGGTTTAAAATACACTTGTTCTTTTTAGATCCCAAATCCAAATGTGAAAGGTTTATTTTAAGCCCAATTTGAAAAATGTGTGGAAAACAGTTACAATAGATTGTCTAAAGCCAAATTGGATTCCAAAAATAGATTCCTTATGATTTTATGATAAATTTTTTAAAAAATTGACTGAAAATGCTTTCATATGCAAGAGTTATGAGAATTTTAAGATTACAATGAAAGGTCAACTTTGAACACGTGCACCTGATTTTTGAAAAATAATCTGGATAAATGGATTTCAAATTTGTGCAGAGGGATGCTTTCTGGTGCTTTTTGAATCGTCCGAAATGGAGCTTGTATGTAGAAGTTATTAACGTTTCTGTAAAATTGCTCCGTTATGAGTTTGCATGGGTGAAAATGCTAAGCTAAGCCCCTAAAAGTCGGCCCTTGGATTCCATGTGACCACTGGCAGAAAGATAGGGGGCTAGGTTTCAGCAAAGCCCCTAGTCGCCCATATGACTAGGAGCCAAATCCCTGCAAAAAGAAATAGAAAAAGCTAGTTAAAATTTTATAAAAACAGCCATAATAAATGACGGATTTTAAATAGCTTCTTTAAAAAAATAAAATTAAATTTAAAACTCAAAGAATGAGTTTTGGGTGGGTATTTAGCATTCGGATTTTTTGTGTGTGTTGAGGGGCAGGATAGCAAAGCTGCTCCCTATGCAGCCCGCGCATGGGCTGTGAGGCTATGACTCACGCTGGGCCCGCGGACCTCGGTTTACACTGGGCTTTGGGGCCGCAACATTTTTTTTAATAATTTTTTTATTATATATATATATATATATTTGTAATTTTTTTGTTTTGATTTTTTTTAATGTTTTTAAATATATATATAATATATACAAGTATATATTATATGTATATATTATATGTATATATTTTCTTCTGTATATACAATATATATATATAATTTTTTTATTAAATATATATATTTTTTAATATATATATATATATATACACAATGAGTTTCAGTGTATATATTTGTATATATACACATTAAATATCTATATATTTCAAAAAAATAATATATATATGTATATGTACTCAAAGACAGGTTTATTTATTTATACAACAAGATACAAGCCTACATAGTTCAAAAAAACATAATAATACCAAAATAAATGCAAGACATATATTCAATGCATATACTTTCTAACACTTGAAAATCAAAATGAAGAAAACATAAAGAGTGATATATCAAAAGTGATCTCTTGGATGCCCCAAATACGTTGGCGAGACTATTTTCATGATTTGTGGCTCTTTGTAGAAGTTGATCTCCAAATTCAAGTTTTCAAACCTACAAGCTCAAAAATGCAAAACCACTCTCAAAACTACATTAGAATTTTAGTAAAGAACCTGTGAAGGGGGTCCCACTGGGCGTGCCAAAATGTAATACATAAAAATTTAATACAAGAACAAACTTGAAGAACTAAGATTATTCTAACATGATCTATGCATACCTCAAAACAAGGAAGCTAAACATGCATATAATTGAATGTAAATGATAAACAAGACTAAACTGCTCAATAATGCGCAAACCTCCAAAGAAGATGAAGAGAATGGATGATTGTTGGAATGTGGTTGCTCACAAATCCAGAAGCATGATAATGTGATAAAAGTGCTTTTTGAAGGAGAGGAGAGGGCTCTTCTTTTATAGGATTCTTAGGGAAATGGATGGTTGAGATTCAAAGTTGGATGAAGGGCTACGATTGCTCAAGATCAATGATGTGGCCATGAGGTGGAGGCCAAGTGGATTATGATTTTGACCATTCAAAGGGGGAAATATGCTCACACATGTGTGAGCAACCTTTGAAAGTGATGGGTCAATGAAAAGGTGTAAGAAGGTGTAAGAGGATGTAAGAGGGTGAGAAGACCAAAGTTGCTCACACATGTGTGAGCAAATTGAGAAAGCGATGGCTCATGGTTGAGTTCACATGTGAAGGGGGACAAATGTGTAAGTGTGTAAGATGTGTAAGGATTTGTAAGAAATGTGTAAGGCTTTGTAAGAAATGTGTAAGTGGTGTGTAAGATTCATATGTGACTTGGGTTTGCTAATCCTTTGATTATGAGTGTGCAAATGATTAGGGAGTGATTAGGTGGAAGATTATGATTAATTAGTGGCAAGTGGGGTAGAACGATGGGTTAAAGGTTAGGGAAGTGAGGTTAGGTGAGGGTTAAAGTTAGGAGCCATGTGCTCAAATAGAATTAAATGCAATATTTAATTCCAAGTGGAAGAAAAAGGGATAAGCTAGGTTAGTTTAATTTAAGAATTAATTAAAATTTAGGGAAATAGAATAGGATAAGACAAAATAAATGTAAATTTATTTAATTAGGGATAGGGATAAAGAGGATTCTTAATTAAATAAATGTAAATTTATTTAATTAAAGGTAAGATGGGGATTATTAAATAAATAATAAATATCTATTTAATTAGGCTAGGATAAGGGTAATGGATAGATTTTAGTGTGTACAGTTCCTATTGTGGCACTTGGTAGGTTGGGCGAGTGTAGGTTTGGCCTATATAGCTTGCTGGGTGTTAACAACACTATATGATGGATAGGTACTGTACGATTTTATGTTTCCGGAGAGGGGAGTGAGATAGTTGACTCATGAAGAAGTACTTGGTTGCTAGGGGGTAGAATGGTTTGTGTTATTGTAGATGGTGACATGACCAAGTAGTTGGTGAATGTGTATTTCTATGGTTCTATTGGTTGTACGAAGGGGTTAAAGAATTGTTGCTGCACTTGGGAGGTAGGTGGGTTTGTGATATGTGAATGCGTGGGAACCCCAAAGGCTTGTAAAGATGCTTGGGAATAATACCAAGCAGAGGATGTGATGGATTTTGAGGTTAAGGAGGCTTGGGGAGCCTAGTGTGAAGTGGATGTATTGGGTTGTGCTTGGATACTAGGTTAGGGTGCCAGAGCATTCTGGGATGGTATGGTTTGTTGGGCATCAAATGTGGGACCTTACAGGAATAAATTTTGGTTAAAGGCTCCTATAGGTGGCATTCTTGTGGTGAACTATGGATGGTACTACTATGGTGGAGGAACGGGAGGAGGTAATGATGTTGTTGTGGAAGCGGTTGTGGCTCGTGCGGCTAGTGGTTGTGAGGCAATTGGTTGGGTAGTGATAGGATAGGTAGTAGATTTTTGGTTGATGGTGGGTTGTGTGGCTTGGGTATAAGTAGTGTGTTAGGTTGGTTGGGATACTGGAGGTGGAGGAATATTAGAAGATGAAGCTCCCATAACAAAGAAGTGGTTTGACTGTACTGCAATGTGCATTGTGGGTTGGGTTTTAGTCGGTTGGAGTAAGTGAGGTATAAGTGAGGTGGCATGGGATGTTATTAGGCTTTGATCAATGATTTATTTCACAAAGGGATGAAACATGTTGGATGGGATATGTATGGGATGTTCTATGCTAGGTGGTCAGAGTCCAGGTGGAATGGCGATACCCTTGCACTAAAATTTAGCAAGGATTTGATGGTAGGTATCTCATCTAGATTGAACCATACATGTTTTATTTTCACTTGGTGTTTGTGATCAAAAGAGACCATAGAATTTGTAGGATCCATTGTTGGGTCAGACAAGCTGGTGGCAAGATTGGAGTCCATATCCTTCCTCTTCTTGGAATGAGTTTCAGGTGGCATGAAATGTGTTTTAGGATGAGTAATGAAAGATGAGACTCAGGGGAAACTTTTTTCTAAAGATGGAGTGCAAATGTTCCTATAACTTCTAAGGATGACGAGGATGCAAGACTTAGGATTTGATATGCAAATGATGCTTATGGATGATGATGATGACTCAAATTGATGAGGATTCCCTAAGGACATAAGGGATGAATTGATGTTACAAAGGTAGTGATTTTCTTTTCCTAATGTAGGCTCAAATAGATGTAATTTTGTCAACCTAAGAAAGACTTGTGGTCTTTCAGAGGATGAGATTCTTTGTCAATGTAGACCGACCTTTAGATCAAGGTGATGAGGTTACAAGGACAAAGTGAGCTATCCTAGACAATTCTTAGTTAAGGAGTAAAGCTAGGGGATGGTTTTTATTAAGATGTAGGTTTTAATAAACTCATAAGGATGTGACACAAAGTATGGGATGTTTTCAATTTTTTATTTTCTTGGAATATTGATTTGGATAAGGTTTGACTGACTAGACAATGCTTACCTAAAGGGGATGACTTAGGATAGTCCTATAATGAAATGAGGAGGATGCAAGCTTTGGGATGAAGAAGAGTGGATGGAATAGTTTTGTGATGTGCCAACTAGTCGTACCTCTCAAAGTTGACAAATGCACGGTTCAACTGGTTCTTGCCCATAAAGTTTGCAATCTTGTTTTTGAAGATGATCTTGTCATATTTCTCAGGATCTTAGATTTCTTGTTGGATTGATTTCACAATGTGGTTGTATTTCTTGGCCTCTTGATTGGTGAAATTCTTCTCTCTGTATATGTGGGGTAGTTGGATTTTCACTTTCTTATGTTTTCCCAAATTGGACATGTCTCATGAAGATAAATTTTGTATGATTGAATTAGATGGTTTTGCAAAAATGTAATCATTGCTTCTTGATTGGGTTGGATCGATCTTAAGGTAGCTTGGTTGGATTTTGTTCAATAAAAAGAACAAGTTTCAATCATACATAAAAGGAATTGAATACGCTAAGTATACCTTGATTCAAATGGGAACATTCATGTATTTGAAGACAATCCAACAAGGGACAAAGCAACCTTGAGGGATACAAGCAATTGTGACAAGTTTTGTTGATAGGAAATTGTAATAGCATAATGTGTATATTCAAGTCACCAATGTTTTGTAGATACTCAATAAATGCCTACCGAAGGAAATGGGCTTAGCTTTGAAAATATTTTCCCCCAAATGTAGGAACACACGAGAGATAATGAGAATATGTTCATCACCAAGCACACAATGGCTCCAGTCATGATGTCATATTAGCTGACTCCAAATGCTCAAGGTGGCACAAATGTGCGAGTATCTTGAGGAGGTTAATATCCTCCTTGCATAAATATTATCAATATTTCTGAGGTAAATCAGGTAGGTTTCTACTTTAATGGCTCTTAATAAGGCTCTCCATTTGAATATGTCCTTTGTGTCTACACAAGCGCAATTGAGGCGTATAGCCCCACAAAGCACCTTAGCACAAGAAGTCACATGAATGTGATTGAGACCTCATGACCCTACTTTGTGTTAGGTATGAGCTGAGTATAAGTTCAAATGATATCTGAGTTCTGATACTTTAACCCAAAGAATTAAATTTGATTAACGTGAGTTGGAGTGGTGTGACTTACACCTCGTTCTCACATGGGTCATTACCAAAAGATTTTTACTTCAACTAGAAGGCCCAACTAAAGGATTAACTTGACAAGCATGGATTGGAAATGAAAGGAGTCTAGATTTATGATTTTCCCACAAGGGGAAAAGAGCATACTCTCCTATCCAACATTGTTTTCTCCCAAACACTCAAGACATGTGGTTAATTCCTAAAAGATTACTTGCTTAAAGAAAATCAAGTATGTCTAGGTTTTTGATCTTCCCAAAAGGAAAGAGAGAATAACCCCCTAATGCTTGATTTGATCCATACAAGAAACCACCTAGTTAAGCTATGTTCCTAGAAAAAGCTAAGAAGCATGATCGTTTGGTTGTTGCAATTTTAGGCAACCTACAAAAGCACAATGTGAGTAGTTTTGAATGGTTTTCTTTGGCAAACAAGATGCAAGGAGATCAATTAGTAGTTTTCCAAGTGTTTGGTCTTTGACAAGCATTTTGAATTGAAAAAAATCACCAAAAAATTTGCTAGTAACCAAAAAAATATGCAAACTGGGCGTAGATGTTGATTAAAAGCAGAGACATTGATTTGATTAGTAGGTACTAATGACAAAATTAGCAAAATAAATCTGAAACTACATATTAAAATGATACCAACAGAGATGCCAACTTAGGGCACAAATTTTGAATGATGATTTAGGCTGAATCAACATATGCACAGATGCCTCTGCAACCTACAAGACATAAAAGGAAACAAAACGTACAAATTTCTCTCTTTTCTAGTCAATCTCTGATAAAAACCCAAATGTTATCACCCCAAGATTATCAAAAACAAATTAGCTTTAGTTTTCTTATGATGAATGATTGATTAGAAACGATTTTGGCATTAGGACCCCTTAGGAAAATGAATCTCTGCTAAAAAATAGAATGCTAAAGTGCCAAAACCTAGTAAAAACACCAAAGAAAGCTTAAAACAATAAGATTTTGGACCTAAATGTTATCAAAATTATCCCATAGTAGAAACACCAATTTAGGTCGAAGACACTGGTAAAGTGCAGATGCCGAATGATGGTTCAGAAGGAGCTAACATATGTGCAACCACATCTGCGTAAAAATGGAGACACCGATCCACGATCTGATGAGATTTTTATAAAAATGGAGGATGTTAAAAAAATCTTAAGGGTTGTGAGTCCCACCAGGAATGCTAGAATGTGTATGGGAAATATTCAATCTATTGGGATCAATCGTAAACATGTAAATTTTAGTGGATTAGCATATACAAAGATTCAAAGCATGCATATAACTTGAAAACAACAAGAAATACCATAACATCGGATTAAGATAAAGAAAGTTGCACCTTATTAATACTTGTTTGATTTTCTCATAAAGAATGATTGTGGATGTGCTCTCTCTAAAAAAACAAATGCATAATCCCCAAATGATGTCTTACCTGATTATGGATAAAAATAGAAGGAAAATCTAATGGATATTGAAATAGCTCAAGAACTAGCATGAAGAAGCTATTCCCAAGTTTTCAACAATGATAAAATGGAAATGCAATGTTAAAATAAGATGACATGCAAGATGAAAAAAAGATTTATTTACCAAAATATCATAACATGTAATATCTAAATGGATTAAGAAAGATCTAAGATTGAAAGCATGAAATAACTATGCAATTCTACAACTATTCTAGCATGATAACAATATATATGGTGCAGGAGCACCTAGGCTATCCTTAAGGACCTAGTCAGTTTTGGCTTGTAATTGACCCTATCCAAGTCAGTGTGTGTTTTATTAAGACCTTAGAAGGTCTTTTTGTTGTGTGTGACTAGATGGATTAGTGGTTAGTGCTAATTTCATCGTGGTCTTTGTTTTTTGCTTTTAGTCCTTAGTTTGGTCTAATGTTGGGAAATGAGGTCTAAATGTGTCCAAGACCTATGTATGGGTAGAAAGATTATTAAGGAGACATAAATGATGTTATTTCATCAAACTAAATGGGTTAGAGACCCTAAAATGTAGTTTGCATCATAAATGCAAAAGATGCTAAAAGTTGTCATGACAACATTTGCAACTCGACAACATTGGATTCCCTCTATTCTAGGAGTGGAAAATGAATTCTAGTGGCCTAAAATGGTGGAGGAGGCATCTTTAGACACTCAATGGATCATTTCCCAAGGGAGAGTGAATGTATGCAATTTTTTGGAGAGCAATAGAGCAAGTTTTGTGTAAATAGAGTACAACCGGCTTCTTTGGGAGTTATTTGTGTTTTAATGGATTAAAATATATGATCTAAGTGTGGATTCATGTAATAGAGATGGATTCAAGACTTTTTCATTCAGAGTGCATGTAGTGTAGAGTTGATTTGATAGGTGTAGGAAATTGTTTAAAAACTAGGTAATCTGCTGGTCCAGTATAGGGAGATTTTGGTTTTATGGCTCCCCATGAAATTCAACCGTAGGAAATTCAAAAGGTTGAATGAATTTACTAGGGGAGCCTCTATAAAGTGTACATATGCAGGTATGAGATTAGAAGAGTCTATTTGCTAATTTTGAATCCATGCCCTAGGCGAGCTACGACAGTCCGGTTAGGTGTATGGTAGGTGAAAACAAGAATACAGAGACAAGGGTGTGCATGGGAGTCATGAACCAAGTGTGGTATCAATGTCTTTAGGGTCTCATAGATCCCTACTAATGATTTCAGAACCCATCCAATCCATTTGGATTTATTTTTACATAGAAATCAGAGAAGTGCTTGTGAGGAGCCAAAATAGGCCTAATAGCCCTACATTTCAGGACAGAGGTGTACGGAGGACTTGGGGACCCTAGACCTTAAAAAAAATTTAGATTTCCCAAAATGGTATCTGGATGCTTGATTTTTTTTAGTGGTTGTGTGGAATTTTTAAGAGTAAATCTTGAAAAACCATCTAGATAGGGCTAATTAGTCTTATAGGCCTAATAGGAGCAATTGGGTCCAATTTTAGAACTCGACTAAATGGGGAGTAAAGACCTATGGAATTTGGAATGTATGGATGCATAATGAACATAAAAAGAGTGTATAAGTCCCTTGTAGCATGTGTGGAGTTGGTATGAAGGATTTGGGATTGGAATTCTTCAAAACCAATGAGAAGCATTGTGAGACAAAACTAATGGTGGATGTCCTTCAAGGTGAAACACAATAGTTGTAACTCTTAGAGAAGAGTTGGAAGTAGTCTTAGGCTGAGTGTCTTGAGGTTAGTGTGGTCCTAAAGGGAAATTGGGATCCTAAGTGGACTAGGGAAATCTAGGTCCTATCTAGAGCATTGTGTGAGCACACCTTGGGGTTACTTTTATCAGTATAAAAGAAAGATGAAATGCAAGAATAAAGGCCCTCTATTTATATATTTTTTTAGGGAAGAGAATGGGTTGGATGATGTGCCACCTATGTGGTAATCCATATAGGAGCCACATAAGGGACACATAGGCTTAGAGGATAGGTCAATTTGGAGTATTTAATGCTTTGTGAGGCTCAAGGTTTCTAGCACACGTGTGAGAAACCTTAGGTAAATGTGTGGGGGACAAGAAGGTGGTTGCATTTAAGAGAGTTGGGTAGCTCTCTTGGGATGAGCTTCTCACACATGTGCGAGAATTCCATTAGCACTAAAAAGGTTAGGAATCACCTTTTAAGTGTGATTAGTGGGAGATCAAGTGGGAGAGTAGGTTTAGAAAGTGGGATAGGTAGAAGTATAGGCTTCTAGGTTAGGTTTAGATTAATAACCAAATTATATTTGAAATAATCATAGCTTAACATAATTTAGGATTATGAGGGATTTTTAATAAATATGAATTTATTAAAAAACAGGGTTTTTTGGGGTAAATATATTAAATTGAAATACATTAGGATAGGATTTAAATACCAAGAGGGGAAACTATTTAATTGATTAAATTAAATAGTTATATGAATATAGGAGTTATTAATTTATTTAATATTTTGGATGTCTACACCAGACAACATGTCTGTCTCAATAGAGAAGGGGGTTTTGTTGGCCAAGTTTGACATAGAATCTATTTTTGAAACATTTATGTTAAACTCTAATACCGAGGTGTGGGTGCTCATTGATTTTATATCTCTACTGAGGGAATACGACATGGAAAAAGGTAGCTTCAAGGTTAAATGGATTCTATTTCATAGAAGGAAGAAGGAGGATGGGAAGCCTATTCATTTTGGATGATAGATGTTGAGCCCTTTAATTATGAAAATTTTGAGGATTATTTCATATACACTTACTTTTCACTTTGAAAAGTGTTGGGAATCGATGTACAATCCAAGATGCCTGTGCATCTTATGATGGTGGCTGCCAGAATGTAACACACATATAGAAACACCTTCTTTGACTTTTCCTCATTCATTTCTAATGATATTTACAAAGCCCTTTTGGATATCCAAAATGGTATCCTTTTTGTTCAATTTAGGTGGTATTCTCTATTGTTCCACATTATTTTGTATGGTGGAAGCAAGGTTTCTCCTTTCCCTTGGGGCCTAGAGCTGAATTTGAGAAATATGGATGAACAAAAATAGAGGTTGCCTATTCAAGAATGGACATATTTATGGGACATGCATTGTGACAAATCCAATTATGGCATGTTTGAGGAACTCTTTGTCAAAGTTGTGATGCAAAATTTAAGGTACCCAATCAATTGGAGATCATTAGACACAGAGAGGATATTTTTTAGGCCCCTCGAGATACAAACCAATCTAGGAATATACCATAACTGGGGAGACTAATTTTTCTACCCTAGGTACACCATCATTAGAGTTTACATTGCACCCATTAAATCCCATGTTTTGCCTATATATGTGCTAGATAGAATTTCTTTCTTAGAAATAATATGGCATTTGAATGAGTCTGACAAGGCTCATTTAAGACACCCAAAGGTAAAGAAGGGATCCTTCCTCCCAAAAAATGTTTTTTTGTTATTTTGAGATCTTAGGAAAATGAGGATTTGATCTGTTATATGACAAGTTGCTACCATACGAGATAATTTTTGTGAAATTCAGATATTATGATCCAGAACACTTTATTGGTCAAACCAGGGCTGGGTTTATGTTGGTAGTCTTTGATCACAAGCATGATCATTTTAATGTTGAAGTTCATAGTAGAATACAAATGACATAAGAAACAATGAAAAATATTGACCTAACATACAAATTATTATACACTAAAGTGGAGGAACCAAGTGTCATAAAATTTGAAAGAGTAAATGTAGGAGATGATGTTAGACCATTGGTATGCTCTACATTTCTATTTGATGATAAGTTTTTGCAGTCCTGAGAGTTCAGGGAATTTATCCTAAAAAAAGGGAGAAATTTTCCAATATGCTCAGAGAAAGGTTGGCATTGGGGAATCTGGAAGACAACGATATTCATAGATGTATAGCTAAAGTTTTAGAGGAGGTTAATTATTTCATATCAAAGATGAACCATGAGGAGGCAAGGAAATTTGTAAGGAATAGTGGATTTTTATTACTTGAAAGATGAAACCTCTCTTTTGTAATTGTATTGGACACCATAATAAGGGAATCTTCAGACTTGCCAGCTTTACCAAATGAAGAGAAAGCTCAAGATTTATATTTTGGGTCTTGTTATAGCCCTTAGTATGAGGCATTGGTAGTGTGGTCAATATTTAATGATGAACAGATTCAGAAGGATGAGATTAAGAAGAGGGTAGGAGATCTTACCAATAACTTGACTGTTATGAAAATGGGACCTCTTGATAGATCTATAATGCTCTTAAAAAAAGAGATAACGACTCAGACAAATGTTAACAAGATTTTAGAAGATTTGAGTAAGTTAAAAATTCAAAATGAAAATTTGATGCAAGATTATAATAAGGTGTTGTCACTCCCACGTTCTCCACATCCTACTTCAAATTCTTCTTCTACTTCAAGTTCACTTCAAGAGATAAAGATGCTCAAGGATGAAGTAGAAAGGTTGGAAGATGAGCTCAAAAGAAGAAAAATGGCTGAGAAAAGTTAAAAAGATGATGAAGAGAAGAGAGTAATTGATTTGGTTGAAGAGAATAATAGCTTGTTAGAGGAAATAAATGCACTCAAGGATGAAGTAGAAAGTTTGGAAGATGAGCTCAAAAGGAGAAAAGTGGCTGAGAAAATTTCAAAGGATGATGAAGAGAAGAGGGTAAGTGATTTGGTAGAAGAGAATAATACCTTCTCATAGGAGATAAAGGTGATCAACGATGAACTAGCTAGGTTGGAAGATGAGCTCAAAAGGAGCAAAGTGGATCAGAAAAGTTCAAACGATGATGAAAAGAAGAGAGTCAGTGATTTGGCAGAAGAAAATACTACCCTATCACAGGAGATAAAGGTGCTCAATGATGAAGTATCAAAATTGGAAGATGAGCTCACAAGGAGCAAAGAGGGCCATAAAATTTCAAATAATGTCGATGATGAGGATGAACCAATTTTTGTAATGACTAAAAATTTGCGTGAACATAGGATGACCTAGATCTACGATGTTGTTGAACTCATTTGGGTGACTTATAAAGAATTGCGTAAGAGTATGAATGATATTCTTGTTAGGTAAATAGTCACATTGAGATACTACTTTAAAAATTACTCTACTCAAGTGGAATTTTTACAAATGTTGCTCGAACATGTAAATTTTGATGATATTACTCGCAATTTCGTTTTGAAAATTACTAAAAAAATTGATGAGTTGTGCAATATTCTATGAAATCATATATTTTTTCATGACACAAATATTCACTTGGTGAGGTTTTATGACAACCGACCAATACAGGTTCCTATTATTTTGACAGCAAAAGGGGAGTTGAAGAGATTTTCAATCTGGATGTCTGGTCTTTACGTTAAATTCATATACAGAACAAGAAGATATGATAATTGTGGTATTATAAACATGGGAGTGCTGAATTCTATGCTTGAAAAAATTTACTCCACTGATTATTGGATGCTCAATTTTTGTAGGATTATGGAGATTGTGCTTGATCAATATAAGAATTATCATATGACGTAAGTCAATCGATTTCTTGGGCGGTGGGCTTGCTAGGTAGAGAGCATTTGGAACAAAATTACAAAGAAAAAGCTCCATTTTTAATTAGATATACATTTTTTTTATTTAAAACAACATGTTACATATATATATGTATACATACATACATTTAATCTATGATGACATATATTTTATTTGTTGTACTTCTCGTTACTTGGATTTGAAAGTGAATATGTTGTTTATTTTTTAGCTGAAAGTGAATATGTTGTTTATTTTACAAGACGTTGTCATTGCATATGGGAAAATAAAATATAATCTAATTATAAAAAAACCCCACCTCAATAATATTTCTCAAAATCCTTTAAAAAATTAAAATGAAGATCAGATTAAAAAAAATCTTTTTTTTTTCAAAGAAAATTGAATGACTACTAATTGGATGTCATAGAAGATAGAAGATATCATAATTTATATTATCTCTTTCATACTAAAAATTTTACATGGCACAATTTACATTTATTTGGGATGGCTTGTGTTGACAATACATATTATGAAATCGTTGGGTAAGTATTTTTAGGGTGCTCCACTCCGCATCTATTGGAAGTTCAATTCACTATATCACATCGTAAGTGACATGCAAATTTGTCTGCAATTCATATTTGGAAGAGGAATCTAAACTTGACACCAATGTATAATACAATTTTGGCATTCCAGGTTATCAATGGTTAGATGTGTTAGTCCCACTAAGAGGGGGGGGTGTAAATCATACCAAATCAAACTTAAACACTTAAAACTAAAATCACTTATTCACTTGGTAACACTGAATGCAGTAATAATCGATTCACCAAATAACTTAATAACTTAAAAAAGTGTACATCTCATAATATCCAAATCAATCATTCAAACTCAGTAATCATAGATTTAACTTAGTTGACACCAGATTTAACAAGGAAACCCAATTTGGGAAAAACCTTTGTGGGAATTGTGACCCACAATAAAAATTTACCTTTCTTAATTACGCTCAGTTAAGAACTTATCATGTTAAAGATTACAAACACATTTTCTAAATGTGACCCTATTAAGGGATTTCCCTTAGATCGATTAAGATCTTGACCCTCTTAGGAATGATCTTGCTAGAGGACTTTAAACACTCTTTACAAATAGGACTGTTAAATCCACTCCTTTAAGAGATTTTCTCTATTACAAATGCTAATAAGAAACAGTAAAAATTTGATCTGTAAATATAGAAACTACCTTTTTCTTCTATCACATCCTTTAGGCTCACATGAATACTGGCATCACATACTCTATTTGTCTCTATTTTAGACTGTAGATTCTACTCTTTCTTCTTCTTTGTTATGCTTGGTAACTTTGTTCTTTAGCTTCTTTATGCTTCTTAGTTCAATTCACCAACATCATAATCTCTGTTAGTTTCTCATAATTTATATAGACATACTTTTTCCTCTTAATCTCCTTTCTTAGGTTTTCCATCATTTGCACTCAGTCGTTCGATCATCTTCTTCATAAATCTTAACTCGATAAATTGTTTCACTTTTACCTCCTAACTTGAACTTTTCTCAAAACTCACATAATCAGTTTTAACTGCTTGATCTTCTCCTCAGAACTTACCATTGAATTTTCTCTCTTGTAGACCTTCTAACAAACTTCCTTTAATTCTTATCTCCATCCAGATCATCATATCCTTGTATTAAATTTGATCTTATCATCATTTAAAATCAATATCTTGTACTCAGTAATTTTCTTTGCAACTCGGTAACTAACTTCATTCACTTCTTGATACTAGGTGCTCGATGCTCGGTAACAAAAAATTGATCAACACAACTCTATACCCAGTAACTCGGTCTATCTCGGTAGGGTAACTCTTTTAAGTCATAAGTTAACTCTTTTCAATTTATGACTTAATCAATCAAAAGTATCAACTTGATAACATCAAATATATAGTAGAAAACAACTATATCAATATTACTTAATCATTGTTTGATCTGTATTTGTCACCCATTTAACTTCTCCTTCGTATGATATGGTAACTCAATAAAAATTAGTAAATCAATTGCTTGACATCAATGAAAAAATAATAACCGATCTAACCATTTCTACAAACATGTATACTCATTATCACTCGGTCTTCATCATATCCATCACTTAATAAAAAATCTCCCTCTTTGGCATTGATGGAAACACTATAATAGTACTATAGCAATTGATGATGGCAACTCTCAATACTGTCAATCTCTGTCATTACTCCTTGTGAGTTGATATTCTATTTTTGATCTTCAAACTATTCATTATTCTCCCTCTTGGATAAATCTTCTAATACTATAGCATACATTATGATTCTCCCTTATGAGTAAATAGTAAAAAATCATTCTCTCCCTCTTTCATTAATATCTCCCTTATGGATAAATTTCATCAATTTGATACTCACCCTCTTTTACAAAAATACAAAAAAGTCATACTTCTGAAAACTTGCTTCAGTAGTGGATTATACCTTACATGTACAAATATTCATTACATAAAAAAATTTCTTCACAAATTTAGGAATCACCTAAACTGTGTCATTCTAACATCAATTCAAGAATAGATATTCTAATAAATTACAAAATTGATGCAGCATGCATCATGCTACTTAGTGAATATTGGATAGGGGAAGAACCCCTAATTTACCTCTCAAATACTCAAAAGAATCCTTCGGTAGTGGCTTTGTAAATATATCAGCCAATTGTTCTTTTGAATTCACATATTCCAATACCACATTCTTCTCTTGAACTTGTTCTCTAGGGTAGTGATACTTGATAGAAATGTGTTTGGTCTTCGAATGCATAACCAGGTTCTTTGATATATTGAGAGCACTTGTGTTATCATAGAAAATAGTTATCGGATCTGTGATAATCTCTTGTATACCTTCAAGTATTTGTTTGATCTAAACAATATTCACACAATTCATGGCAGCAGCAACATATTCTACCTCAATAGTAGATTGTGAAATGCAACTCTGCTTCTTGCTTAGCCATGTGACTAATATTTCACCTAGAAAGAATGTGCCTCCACTAGTAATTTTTTTGATATCAACGTTTCCAGCCCAATCTGCATCAATGTATACTTGAGATCAAAAGTACCTCCTTTCTTATACAATAATGCAAAATATTTATTTCCTTTAAGATATCTAAAAATTCTCTTGACTGCAGACATATCTGTTTCCTTTGGATTAGAAGAAAATCTTACAACAATCCCAACAATGTGTACTATATCAGGTCTATTGTGTACAACATACTGCAATTTACCAAACATGTATCGGTAAAGAGATTGTCCATGTCTTGTGTCTTATCTTATTTAGATAATTTACATCCTATGACCATCAGTGTTCCAACAAGCTCAGAATCTTCCATACCAAAATTTTTGAGGATCTCTTTGATATACTTACCTTGTGTAATATAGATCCCTTCTGCGAATTGCTATATTTGTAGTCCTAGAAAGAAATTAATCTCTCCAATCATAGACATTTCAAACACTTTTCTCATTTCATCAACAAATGCCTTACATAAGGTGCTATTTCCAAAAACAATAATATCATAAAAAAAAATTCAACAATAAAAACCTTGTTGTCACTGTCACACTTTAGGTAAACATTATTGTTATCACTTTTTCTTTGAAATCCTATTTTGATTAGATAAGAGTGCAACCTCTCATACCATGCTTGGGTGCTTTCTTCAAACCATAAAGATATTTATGTAACTTACATACCTTGTTCTTATTTGTTCTCTCAATGAATCCTTTAGATTGTTCAATGTAAGCTTCTTCTTCCAGTATCCCATTCAGAAATACAGACTTCACATCCATTTGATAAACTTTGAATCCTTTGTAAGTTGCATAAGCTATAATTATTCTAACTCCTTCCAATATAGAAACATGTATGAAATTCTCACCATAATCTATGCCTTCTTCTTGTGCATAACCTTTGCAAACCAATCTAGCTTTATTTATGATAACTTCACCATTCTCATTCAGCTTGTTTTTGAAAATCCATTTAGTACCAATAACATTTTTATCCTTTGGCCTAGGTACTAAAGTCCATGTACTATTCTTTTCTATCTGATCAAACTCTTCTTTCATTTCTTTCATCTAATCTTCATCATCTAGTGCATCTTGAACTTTATTTTTCTCAAATGAAGATATCAAACATGTATTTTCTCTTACCTTGCTTCTAGTCATCACTCTGGCATCTTTATTTCAAATAATCTTACTTGGGGAGTCGTGCCTCCTTACATATTTTTCTAAAACTGGATTGGTAAGTCTCAGTACTTCATCCTCATCATTTAGTTGTAGAGCTATCTGTTCAGCTTCCTCCTTAGTAGATGCTCTTGGTAAGGCGTTAAGAACATCAGGTTGTACATATACAAACTTATCATAGTATTCAGGTTCCTTTTTCCTTTCTTCATCATTCTTTTCTGCAAACTCATCAATTCTCACATTTACACTTTCCACCATTTTGTTAGTATCTTTATTCAAACACTTATAGGATTTACTCCTTGTAGAATATCCTAAGAATATTCCTTCATCCCCTTTAGAATCAAACTTTCCTTCTCTAGAATCTTTCAAATATAACATCTGCTTCCAAAAAATTTGAAATAACTAACATTAGGTTTGTGATCATACCATATTTCATAAGGTGTTCTGTTGGTACCTTTTTCATTTGTACTTGGCTCAATGTGTAAACAATTGTACTAACTACTTCTCTCCAGAAGTTTTGTGCAATACCTTTCTCAATCATCATTGTCCTAGCACAACAATAGATATGTTTCTTCTCTCAAAAATACCATTCTTCTGTGGTGCTGACATTTGTCTCTTAATTCCATTTTTATCACAAAACAATGTAAACTTACCTCCTCTATCAGATCTCAGACATTTCAGTTGTCTTAGAGTTTCTTTCTTAAATCGGGTCTTATACCACTTAAACATTTGAAATGCATCAGATTTTTCTTTTAAAAACATTATAGACATAATTCTATAATAATTATCCACAAATACAATAAAATATTTTTTTCCATAGTAACTTTGAGTTCTCATGGGTTCACATAAATCAGTATGAAATAAATCCAAAATTCCTTGTGTAACATAAGTTTTTCTTGAAAAACTAGATTTAGTCATCTTACCCATTTGACATTCTCCGCACATAACATTCTCATGTTTCTCTAATCTCGATAATCCTCTTACTCTATTCTTTTTACTCACTATAATCAAGTTGTTAAAATTAACATGACAATGCCTTTTGTGCCATAGCTAGACATCCTCAAATTTAGCATACATGCAACTCTTACTAGAAGTATTAAGATAAAATAAATTACCTTTATATTGTTCTCTAGTAGCAATCAAGTTTTCCTTATCAAAAACTTTCACTCTTCCATGTTTAAATTCTAGTCGGTGACCTATGTTATTTAACTGTGCAACACTCAACAGATTATACTTTAATCCTTCAACCCAATAAACATCATCACATCTTGTGTTATTCAGTAGAGTTATAGAAAATTTTCCTTTCATAGGGTATGGAGAATCATTACCAAATCTAACATATCCTCCATCACGCTTTTCCAAGGAAATAAACTCAAGTGTGTCACTAGTCATATGATGTGAACAACCACTTGTTGGAAAGCTACAATGTAATCAATTGTTTTTTTGTCATTGATGTCAAACCTTAACTGGTGAGACTATTTCTATCTGTTTGAGTACTATATCTATTGATTTTTGAAGAATATTTGAAGGCAAGGATAACAAGAAGATTGAGTGAAATGGTTGAGTTATGGAGAATTACAAAGGGTACTTGATTAGTTGGCACATTGGCAAAGTAATGTGTTGTTTATCTATTACACTAAGTCAAGATGTCAGTTTAATAGGAACAGTGTATGCCAAGCATAATTTCTAGTGTCAACCGAGCGCCAATAAATTGCCGAGGAAAACAATGATGACCGAGTGGAAGAACGCAGTGTTGGCCGAGTAGCAGTATTTTGGTAATTGTTGAGATCTGAGATCTCTGGCCAGCATAATTGAATTTATTGCGATATGTAAACTTAATTTAGGATAAGAATGATTGGTCCACACTATTTAAATGCACTTGTAACTGTAATTAATGCATGGATCAAAGATTTAATTAGTGATTTCTTTGGAGAAATAAATTAAATGTAAAGATGGAAAGATCTGTTGGATCTGACCTAACCTAGGATCTACGATCTTGATTAAGTGGCAAAGATTTATTTTACCTAGATGAAGAGGTATAAGATAACCTCAAGGAGTTATTCTAGCAGAGTGGTGAATGTGAAAAGTGTATGCAAGAGGATTACATGGTTAATTGACTGATTGGCATGATCTAGCAAAGAAGGTTGAACAGAGAAGCAGAGTTGTGAAAGTGATTTCTTGATGAATTTCCAAGTAGATCTAAAGATTGCAATGAGAATGGAGGCCACTCAGTGAATTAGCATAAGAGCTGAATAGGATTTGGATTTGCAAAGTAAGTTGTATGTATGAGATCACATCTGTTGATTACTTTCTAACCATTGTATTAGTAAAAATCCTTTAACCAGGTTGACCTAACAGTCATTTTATAAATCTTTTGAGCAAGGTGACATTCAGGTGGAATGCTCTAAGACCTCTAACAAGGCCACTCTTGACAGGGTGATTAAATCCTTTAACCAGGTCACATTTAGCAATGTGTTTTGTAACCTTTAATAGGGTTGGCTCCTAGTAGAGCTCACTTCAGAAGAGTGAAAAATTGATAGCATGTTATTGGTAGTTTTTCCCAAATTGGGTTTCCATGTTAAATACTGGTGTCAACTTGTGTGAATGTTTATGTTATGTTTTACTGTTAAGTTTCTGCAAGCTGATTACATTTGAACAGTAAACTGGATAATTATGTTGATGACTTATGCTATTGCTGTCGAGCAGATCTAAGTTGTTTAAAGTGTTATAATGTTTCAATTGGTACATCTAGAACTAAGGATAACTGATTCACCCCCCACCCTCTCAGTTATTCTAAATTCATTCTAACAATTGGTATCAGAGCTTTGGTCTCTTGAAAATAGTTTGAAGGTACTTGGAGCAAAAGATCAAGATGTATAAAAAGGAGGTACCGAAGTTGAACAAAG
>MU226906.1:2980869-3030711 GCA_018584345.1 Thuja plicata
TTCATTCTAACAATTGGTATCAGAGCTTTGGTCTCTTGAAAATAGTTTGAAGGTACTTGGAGCAAAAGATCAAGATGTATAAAAAGGAGGTACCGAAGTTGAACAAAGATAACTTCCCTGCATGGAAGATTTTGATGAAATTGCATCTGGCTGGTATTGGTGATGCTACTAAGCACTATATTGAACATGACTATGTAGCCCCCACTACACCTCTCATCGTTGAATAGTTAAGAGAAAAGAAGGAACACAATCAAGCAATGTTGGAGATCGCATCATCCCTGAGTTATCCTAAATTTGAAGAAATAAAGAACTATACAAATGCAAAGAAGATGTGGGATACCCTAGCAACCATCTATGGAGGAGATACAAATGTGCTGAGAGACAAATCTGAAAGTTTAAGAGGTAAGTTTGATGAAATGAAAATGCAAGAAGAATAAAATATAGTTCAATACCGTGGTAGGATAAAGGAAGTTGTGAATGCTATTAGAGGAGCTAATGGAACCATTGATGATAACACCATTATGAGAAAGGTAATGAGAACTCTTCTTCCTGTATATGCTATTAGAGTCTCTACGATTCAAGAATTGAGATGTACTCTTAATAATAATTTGACTTTAGAAGGTCTGGTAGGCAGACTTATTGCATTTGAGATGTCAAATTTTGATAACTACACTCCATAAGCTATTGATTCTGCATTCAAATCCTGGTTGGTCTTTAACAAATCAAAGAAAGGAAAGAAATGTGTAAATAGTGAAAGTGACACTACAGATGATGATCTAGAAGAACTTGAGGCACTTATGGAAAAAAGACTATCTAGAGGAAAAGGAAAATTCAAAGGTAAACTTCCTATCATTTGTTTTTCATGTAACAAAGTTGGTCATATTGCTGCTAGATGTCCTGATAAGAATGACAAAGATGAAAGAAGGGAAAAAAAGTAAAAAGATAGAAAGGATGACCAAGACTTCAGAAAGTATAAGGATTACAAAGACAAAGGTAATAAATATTGCTATATAGTTGAAGAAGCCTCTGACAGTGGAACTGATAATTCTGATGAAAATGATATAGAAGTTGTGTATGTTGCTATGAAAGATGATTTTAATGATGATGAGAAAACTGCACTAATTTCTTATCTGAGTAAAGGTGACCATTGGATTATTGACAGTGGTTGTTCACATCACATGACTGGTGAAAAGGATAAATATGAAAGCTTAGATTAGTGCAATGGTAGTTATGTTAAATTTGGTAATGATGCACCATGTCTTGTCAAAGGGAAAGGGTCAATTAAATTGACTAACAAGATCAGATGTGACAATGTATATTGGGTTGATGATCTTAACTATAATTTATTGAGTGTTGCAAAACTGAATACTTCTGGTTACAGAGTTGAATTCCATCACAAGAAGGCAAATATCTATGATGCTACTGGAGAACTAGTTGGAAGTGGAGAAAAAAAAAGGTAACTTATTATATCTGGACTTAGCTGATGAGACATGCTTGTTTTCACAATATAATGATGTTTGGTTATGGTGTAAAAGGTTGTGTCATGTAAACTTTGATACCTTGGTAAGCATAAGCAAATTGAAAAAGGTTAGAGGGCTGCCTAAGTTAAAGAAACCTAAAAATGCAATGTGTGAGCAATGTCAATTGGGAAAAATGACTAAATCTAGTTTCAAAAGCAAGACTCATACTTCTGAGGAAATTATGGAATTGGTTCATACTGACCTTTGTGGTCCCATTGGTGAGAAAAGTTACTACAGAGATAGATATTTCATTCTATTTGTTGATGATTACTCCAAAATGATGACTGTTATGTTTCTTAAAGAAAAATATGATGCATTCCAGTTATTTAGGTGGTACTTGGTAAAAGTTGAAAAGGAGACAGGCAAAATTCTAAAATGTTTGAGATCTGACCAAGGAGGCGAGTTTATTTCTAATGATTTTAACATGTTCTGCAATGACCGAGGTATAAAATGATAGATGTCTGCTCCCAGGAAACCACCACAGATGGTATTGTTGAAAGAAGAAATAGATCTATCATGGATTGTGCAAGAACACTAATGATGGAGAAAATTTTTGCATAGAAATATTGGAGAGAAGTTGTGAGTACAACAGTCTATACCCTGAACAAAGTACAAGTCAAGAAAGGTACTAATGCTACACCTTATGAGCTATGGTATGGATATGCACCTAATGTAAGATATTTCAAAGCTTTTGGGCGTAAATGCTTCATATTGAAGGATAAATTAAATGGAAAACTAGATGCTAAAGGTGAGGAAGACATATTTTTTGGCTATTCAACTAAGAGTAAAGCATATAAGTGTTTGAATTCTAACACTAAAAAAATTGTCGAAAGTGCAAATGTTAGAATTGATGAATATGCAGAAAGAAATGAAGCAGAAAGCACATAGGAACCTAAAAGTTACAAATCATTTGTCTATCTGGATGAGGAAGATTCTAATATATAACCTGAACCTAATAATGAGGTTGTTGAGCAACAACTAGCACCTTTTGAGTCACAGAATGAGGCTGTCAGGCAACATGAGGTAATTGTTGAGCTATCTGATGGAGATATCAACACAGAATCAACCTAAATTGAAGGAGAATAATGAATCTGAATCAAAGAAAGAACCTACTCTAGAAAAATATGTGAGGAGGCACCACAAACCTAATCAAATCATAGGATTGAAGGATTCTGTAGTTATGACAAGAAGTAAGTTGAGAGACATTACATGCTTGTTATGTGATTTTGAGCCTAAAACAGTAAAAGATGCCTTAGAAAATGAAGACTAGATACAAGCCATGAATGAAGAGATTGAAAAAATTGAGAAGAATAATACTTGGAAATGTGTACCTAGGCCAAATGACAAAATGTAATTATTACTAAGTGGGTATTTAGAAATAAGTTGAATGAACATGGAGAAGTAACAAGGAATAAAGTTAGACCAGTATGCAAGGGTTATGCACAAGAGGAAGGAATTGATTATGGAGAAACATTCACCCCAGTTGCAAGATTGGAAGGAGTCAGAATATTACTTGCATATGCAACCTACAAAGGTTTTAAATTTTATCAGATGGATGTAAATTCAGTATTTCTAAATGGAATATTAGAAGAAGAAGTGTACATTGACCAAGTTGATGGATTTGTTGACCCAAGCAAGAGGAACATGGTTTTCAGATTACACAAGGCACTATATGGACTGAAGCAAGCACCAAGAGCATGGTATGAGAGATTGCACAACTATTTGATAAAGATTGGATTTGCAAGAACCAATGACAACAACAATATGTATTTGAAGACAAAGAAAAATAAAGGTACTTTATTAGCTGAAATTTTTTTTGACGACATTATATTTGGTGGACAAGATGTGTTATGCCAAACATTTGCAAAAGAGATGCAAAGTGAATTTAAGATGGCTATGTTTGGTGAAATCAAATTCTTTGTTGGCCTGTAAATATATCAAATGAAGAATGGTATCTATATTACTCAATCAAAATATGTCAAGGAGATACTAAAAACCTTTGGCATGGAAGAATCAAAACCTGTGAGTACACCCATGGCTACTGGACAGAAGTTAACAAAAAATGATGATACAAAAGAAGTGAATCAAAACCTTTTACAGATCAATGATTGGAAAGCTGCAATATGTTGTACACAGTAGACCTCATATTGCTCTGGATATTGGAATTGTTGCAAGATTTTCTTCCAATCCTAATGAAACTCATATGATGGCAGTAAAAAGAATTTTGAGATATTTGAAAGGAACAGATGAATATGGTCTGTATTACAAGAAGAATGATAAGTTTGAGCTCAGAGTTTGCATTGACTCTGATTGGGCTGGAAATGTGGATGAAAGGAAAAGCACCACAGGTGGTGCATTTCTTCTAGGAAAGAGAGTGGTTTCATGGACAAGCAAGAAACATAATTGCACCTCACAATCTACAGTTGAAGCTGAATATGTGGTAGCAATAGTTAATTGTTCTAATATTGTGTGGTTGAAGCTACTAATGAAAGGTATGAAAGAGGAGATCATAGAACCAGTTGTTATATATTGTGATAACATGGGTGCCATCAATATTTCTAAGAACCATGTGATGTACTCTAAGACAAAGCATATAGCTATCAAGTATCATTACTTTAGGGAGCTAGTTCAAAACAAGGAAGTGAGACTGGAATATGTGAATACTAAGGAACAGTTAGTAGACATATTTACAAAAGCACTACCTAAAGATGCTCATGAGTATCTATGAGGTAAATTAGGGTTTATTCCCCTAATTGAGGCTAATTAGTTCAAAATGGTACTATTGCATCAAATGCTATGTTCAAAATATTTGACACATTGATGCATAGGTAGTCACACTTTAGGAAGCTGCCTAAAGCTATGAAAGAAAGACAAGAATAGAAAAGAGGATCAGTCATAAACAAGATGAAAAGAATAACATGATACTGAGTTAGAACAAAAGAATCTGCATGATGAAGATGTCAACATCTTTGGTATTGTTGTCAAAGAGGGAGAATTTTACTGAAAGAGGAAAATTTACTATACTTAGAAGAAAAAGGGAGAATCTATAGTTGAACAGAAATAGAAAGATTTTAGTGTGATTATAGACAAAGAGGGAGTAATGTTTTAAAAGATGAGAATCAGAATGAAGCTAAACACATTAATGAAGATTTGTTCATATCAAGGAACACAGATAGACTTTTTGGATTGTATGGTAACTATGTTTGTAAAATTATTGTTTTAATGTTTAGTGTTGCCATCAATGCCAAAGAGGGAGATTGTTGGAAAGCTACAATGTAAACAGTTTTTTTTTTTCATTGATGTCAAACCTTATCTAGTGAGACTATTGCTATCTATTTGAGTACCATATCTATTGATTGTTGAAGAAGATTTGAAGGCAAGGATAACAAGAAGACCGAGTGAAATGGTTGATTTATGGATAATTACAAAGGGTACTTGATCAATTGGCACATTGGAAAAGTAATGTGTTATTTATCTATTACACTAAGTCAAGATGTCAGTTTACTGGTAACAGTGTATGCCGAGCATAATTTCTAGTGTTGACTGAGCGCCAGTAAATTGCCGAGGAAAACAATGATGACTGAGTGGAAGAACACAGTGTTGGCCGAGCAACAATATTTTGGTAATTGTTGAGATCTGAGATCTTTGGCTAACATAATTGAATTTATTGGGATATTTAAATTTAATTAAGGATAATCATGATTGGTTTACACTATTTAAATGCACGGGTAACCATAATTAATGCATGGGTCCAAGATTTAATTAATGATTGCTTTGGAGAAATAAATTAAATATAAAGATGGAAAGATCTATTGGATTTGACCTAACCTAGGATCTACGATCTTGATTAAGCGAAAAAGATTTATTTTACCTAGATGAAGAGGTATAAGATAACCTCAAGGGGTTATTCTAGCAGAGTGGTGAATGTGAAAAGTGTATGCAAGAGGATTGCATGGTTAATTGACTAATTGGCATGATCTAGAAAAGAAGGCTGAATAGAGAAGCAGAGAGTTGCAAAAGTGATTTCTTGATGGATTTACAAGAAAATCTAAAGATTGAAATGAGAATGGAGGCCACTCAATGAATTAGCATAAGAGCTTAATAGGATCTGGATTTGCAAAGTAAGTTGTATGTATCGGATCACACCTGCTGATTACTTTCTAACCATTGTATCAGTAAAAATCCTTTAACCAAGTTGACCTAATAGTCATTGTATAAATCCTTTGAGAAATGTGACATTCAGGTGGAATGTTCTAAGACCTCTAACAAGGCCACTCCTGACAGGGTGATTAAATCCTTTAACCAGGTCACATTTAGCAATGTGTTTTGTAACCTTTAATAGGGTTGGCTCCTAGCAGAGCTCACTTCAGAAGAGTGAAAACCTGATAGCATGTTATTGGTGGTTTTTCCCAAATTGGGTTTCCACATTAAATACTAGTGTCAACTTGTGTGAACTTTTATGTTGTGTTTTAATGTTAAGTTTCTGCAAGCTGATTACATTTGAACAGTAAACTGCATATTTATGTTGTTGACTTATGTTATTGTTTCCGAGCAGATCTGAGTTGTTTAAAGTTCTATAATGTTTCAGTTGGTACACCTAGAACTGAGGATAATTGATTCATGCCCCCCTCTTAGTTATTATAAATTCATTCTAACACCACTATCTACAATCCATGTTTCATTCTTACTTACTTGTGATATTAGGGATCTTGGTTCTTATTTAACAAAATTGTCTTTAATCGAAACATAAAAAAAATTTATTTTCCATCACTATCATTTGAATCATAATCACTTAGATCTTCATTAGCAATATGACAATATTTCATACCTTTGTTTTTGTAGTCTTTGAATCCCCTGAATATTTTTTTCTCTTTTTTCCTTATCTTTGTTATCCTTCTTCTCCTAATTATTTTTCTCAACGCAATTAGATGCAAAATGACCAATATTGTTATTGTTAAAACATTTCAAGGGTAACTTACCTCAGTATTTTCCTTTGCCTCTTTGTAGCCTTCTAGCCATCAAAGCTTAAAAATCTCTCTCGTTCTCTTCATCTGCAACATATAATTCTTCCAAACCACTCTGAGTGCTAAGAAAACCCCTCACTATAACTACTTAGATATCCATCACTAGGTTTAGAATCCTTAGAGCTTCCTATCTTCAAAGATGACTTAAATGTAGACTCAATCTTAGATGTAGCAGGTAAACTATTATCAAAATCATTAATCTCAAATGCAACCATCTTACCAATACTAGCATCAAGAGAAACATTCATCTAAGGAAGGGATCTCAACTCTTGTATAGCAGACACTCAAATAGCATAACTCGGTAACAAGTTTATTAAAAAATTTCTTGTAACACCTTCCTATGTTATGGCTCCACCAACTCCTCTGATAGAATTTATAATCTTCGTAAGTCTATTGTTGTACTGTATTATGTTTTCTCCATCTCCATTATCATCAAATCAAATCTACCTCTAAGACTTTCTGATTTTTCTTTCTGAACATGTTGATCTCCACCATAGGTCAAAATACATTTATCCCACATTTTTTTTGAAGTAGTACATCCATCAAGCTCATCATAATCCTGGTCAGTAAGTGTAGCAGCTATCCCAATCATAACTTGTGTGCATTATTGCTTCTATCTTCACTCATTGATTGTCAAAGGTGCAATATTCAGTGCAAAATATTCATTATCAAGAAAATAAATTCTATATTCTCCTATACCAGACACATGCGATCTCATCCTACTTCTCCATGTAGATAAATGTTCCCTATTCAAATTTGGTGATTCCCTCTTATACATCTTTAGATCTTGACTTAGGTCCTTTTAAACTTAACACTTTAGAGAAACAGAGCTTTGATACCAAATGTTTATCCCACTGAGAGGGGGGTGAATCAGACCAAATCAAACTTAAACACTTAAAACTCAACTCACTGAATTAGTCAGTAACACTGAATACAATAATAACTGATTCACCAAATAACTTAATAACTTAAACAACCATACATCTCATAATATGCAAATCAATCATTCAAACTTGGTAAACACAAATTTAACTCAGTTGACACTAGATTTAACAAGGAAACCCAATTTGGGAAAAACCTCTGTGGGAATTGTGACCGACAATAAAAATGTACCTTTCTGAAGTATGCTCAGTTAAGAACTTATCCTGTTAAAGATTACAAACACATTTTCTAAATGTGATCCTGTTAAGGGATTTCCCTCATATCGGTTAAGATCTTCACCCTATTAGGAGTGGCCTTGCTAGAGGACTTAAAAAACTCTTTTGGAATGTCACCTACATCTAGGATTTACAAATACGACTGTTAAATCCACTCGGTTAAGAGATTTTCTATTTTACAAATGCTAATAAGCAATAATAAAACTTTTATTTGTAAATATAGCAACTACCTTTTTCCTTTGTCACATCCTTTAGGCTCACATGAATACTGGCATCACATACTCTATTTTTCTTGGTTTCAGACTGTAGATTCTGCTATTTCTTCTTCTGTGTTTTGCTTGGTAACTTTGTTCTTCAGTTTCTTTCTGCTTCTTAATTCAATTCACCAGCATCATAATCTTTGTTAGTTTCTCATCATTTATATAGACATACTTTTTCCTCTTAAACTCATTGCTTAGGTTTTATGTCATTTGCGCTCAGTCGTTTGATCATCTTCTTCATAAAATCTTAACTTGGTAAACAGTTTCACTTTTACCTCGTAACTTGAAATTTTCTCAGAACTCACATAATCAGGTTTAACCGCTTGATCTTCACCTTAGATCTTCCCATTGAATTTTCTCACTCGTCAATCTTCTAACAAACTTAATTTAATTCTTATCTCCATCTAGATCATTATATCCTTGTATTAAATTTGATCTTATCATTATTTACAATCAATATCATGTACTCGGTAATTTTATTTTCCACTCAGTAACTAAATTCGTTCACTACTCGGTGCTCACTGCTCAGTAACAGAAAACTGCTCAGCACAACTCTATATCGACTGACTCGGTTTAGCTTGGTAGAGTAACTCTTTTCAGTCATAAATTAACTCTTTGCAATTTATGACTTAATCAATCAAGTGTACTGACTTGATAACATCAAATATATAGTAGCAAACAACAATATCAACATTACTTAATCATTATCTGATATGTATTTGTCACCCATTTAACTTCTCCTTTGTATGATATGATAACTCAATAAAAATCAGTAAATCAATTGCTTGACATCAATGGAAAAATAATAACTGATCTAATTATTTCTACAAACATATATGCTCATTATCACTCGGTCTTCATCATCTCCATCAGTTAATCAACAAGATGTAATCCAAAAATATCACCTCACATGCATCCTTGGGAAATTGGTCTACATCACCCTTCATTTTCTCCTCTATCCTCTTTTTGAAAGAAACATTTCCAATGCATTTATTGTTTGCACTAATAGTCTTTGGCAAATCAAGATATTTCAATTTTTGTTCCTTTCCATCCAGCTTCATCACCCTTTTTGCAGACCTACCTAGAAATTCATCTACTTCCCAAAGTTTCAAATAGATGATGCTTTACTGAGGCATCAATGTGACTGTGAATTCCCTTCATTGCCAAATTGTTGTCACTAGCTTTGTAAGGTGTTTGCAATTTTTTTTTTTCAATTTCCTCTCTTGAACAAACCTCTATGTTTCAATCAATGTATTCTTTGAGCTTCACATAGTGTCCTCTCACTTTCATTCAATTGAAATCACTGACACAACTGGTCATTCCTCTACATTATTTTCCCACAATTTATTTCTTTTATATACCTCATTGTCTTTTTAGTAGTATCCTTCATTCTTTTCTCCAAAGTTTTGATCATATTTTCAGCCTTCTGCAAGTATTGTCCCATTTTTCAACTTATTTTTCTTTGTTCCTCTACTTTTTCTTCCCACTATTTTTCCTTTTTCGTATGATGCTCCAATTGGTCCTATAATTTTTTATTTGTGGCAGTAGCATTCTCCACTCTATTGTATAATCTAGCTATAGTGTTTCTTTCATTGTGTAATTTTTTATTTCTTTTAGCCAATCTTTCCTTTAGTTCATTCAATTTTTCCTCCATCTGTTTGTGCTCTGTAATTGGTGATGTAGAGGCATAATTTTTAATTCTGTTGTATAATTCAGTGAACTTGTTATTTGTTTCTTTCCTCTTTTCATTCTCAATTTTTAGATCTTCCTGTAACTTTTCTATTTGTTTCAACAACTTATTTTTCTCTCTCTCCATCTTGAGCAGTGATGTATAGACCACTTGGTTTGTCTTTTTTGACACATTAATTCTATCCACATTATTAACTTTGGAAAAATCCATTTTGAAGGTGCTAACGTGAACTTGAGAGGGATATATCTGACTTTGTGGTAGATTTTGATTATTAAATAGCGGCATAACAACCATGTACTCTATCATTTCTTTGTTTGGGTCATATGTGGGAATTACCTATTTCATTGTAGGTTGTTCCTCAGAAGCTACAGTAGCCACATCCCTCTTCAATTTATTCTTATTTTATTTATACATATTTGATTTTTGTACAAATTTATCAAAGAAAGCATTGTAATGAAAACCTGGGGTTTTTAACATAATTGAATGTTTGAAAGGTGAAATAACACTTGCAATGATGTACACATGCCCACCTATGCCTATGGTTCTAACTAGTGCATTTTGAGGATTAGTAACACCCATTCCTAATCCTGTCCCACTCTCACTTGCAAGTGGAATTTTTGGACTCTTTTGAGGGCTTTGTTGTGAAGCTACAAACAATAGATTTGGAATGACAATTTATAGAGTTGTAGTTGTACTCACCATTTTTGTCATAACCTTTTTATTCTTCATAATGCCTTGACCTTGATCACTGGGATTTTATAAGTGTATATTATCTTCTACTATTCACCTCTTGTGAGATATTTCTCATTGTTTCACTTGTTCATGACAACTAGTACTAGTACCCATGGAATCCCCACTGGTGGCAGTGACACTTGATTCAACACCAATACCATGTTCTGGGTTTGATTGTATCTGCGTTTGGGTACTATCCACACTAATGACAGTGGCACTTGATTCAACACCATGATCAATCCCATGTTCTAGATCTGATTGTGATTGTATCTAAGTGTGGCAAATATCCACACCAATGATAGTGACACTTGATTAAACACCATGACAAAACCCATATCTGGTTGTAATTAAATTTGAGTGTGGGTACTATCCACACCAATGACATTGACGATTCAACACCATGACCAATCCCATGTTCTAGTTCTAGTTCTAGTTGTTATTGTATCTGAGTGTGGGTACTATCCACACCAATGACATTGACGATTCAACACCATGACCAATCCCATGTTCTAGTTCTAGTTGTTATTGTATCTGAGTGTGGGTACTATCCACACTAATGATAGTGGCACTTGATTCAACACCATGACCAATCCCATGTTCTGGTTGTGATTGAATCTAAGTGTGATTACTATCCCAAGATTCCCCGCCAATGGCAGTGGAACTATCACTTGATTCACCACCAAGAGGATTACCATGTTCTGGTAGTGGTTGTGATTCAATTTGAGTGTTTGCATAAAATGGATTTGAAGCTCTAACAAAATGAGAAGAAGGGGTATGAGTATTACCTTTCTCACTATGTGATGATTCATCTCCAATGACTAGTTTCTCACCAAGTTTTGGTGAAAGTGGTGTTTTAATTGGAAACCAACGAACTTCTCCTTTGGGATCTAGACCACGACCTTCATAATCCATTTTTTCATTGTTTTTTCCCCTTTGATATATTTTTCTCTCATGGTGTCATCCACTCCACTCAATTTTTCATAGTGTGAAGTAGTTGTTGGAGTGGCTATGGGATTCTCATCAACCTCATCCTCATTATCCTCATATTCATCAATTTTTTCATATGCTTTAGTGGGATGCTCATTATTCCACAATTGGATAAACTCATCATTCTCTGGGATTTCATCAAGATATGCACTGGTCTTTGGTTCACCAATTTTTGTCCTCATAGTCTAAAAATTAGTAATTTTGGATCTATTCCACATTCTTTCCATACATTTTTGCTTTATTTTTTGGGGATAGCTTTTGTAGTTGGATCAAAAAAAATTTGGTAGAAGTTTTTGGCCCTCCTATTTCCATTTTGATTTAAGGTACACTGCTCTGTTGACAATTATTCTATCAAAATATTTATTTTAGCAGCAGTTTCCTCCATCAATTTTTTGACCTCATCCCAGGACTCCCTGATATTCAATAATTCTAGCAATGGTTTAATTTCATGTTGAAATTTTCTTACAGAGTTCTTATTCCCCTTAAGCCTTTTCTTAATGATACTGCATGGGTCATACTGCCAGTAACTCTCAGCATTAAAATTAAAATTATCTAAAAATTTATGTGCCATACTGAATTTTTTTTCTCTCAAATGTAAACCCTCCACATGAGAAAGGTAATGAAGGAAATATGATCTTTTTTTGCTGGCCATAGAAGAGTTTATCTGCACTTTCAATCTTCCATACATATTCCAATGCAAAGACCCTCTTTGTCATACGTATTGGAATTTTGTGGGGTTTTACTCATGCTCCATAAAAACTTAACACAATATATTCTTCCATGAGGAACCAATCCACCAATTGTATTTGAGTTCCGAGTTGAATGCAATCTCTACAAGACATAAGAAATCTAGGCATTGGAGTGTCTATAATTTTATGATACATTGGAGCCAAAATTAAGTCTACAAAATCGGTGTATTTCCCTCTATTATTGTGCATCCTTAACTTAGGTTCCCCTTCATATATTGGATTCATTATTCTATCCTTGTCATTCTTATACACCTGAATCTCAAGCTTGTTGGTTTCAAACGTTCCATGAAATTTTTCTATAAGAATATGACACAAGTAGGTTGTGAAACTAAATTTATTAAAGCTACCTTTTTTAATCATTAAAAATTGATTGTGCATGGATTGAACAATGTGATCAACAAAATTATATCTAACTAGTTCAGGATACAATGGATATTGAATATCATTTGAAGAAGGCTTGTACCCACTTGCCTATCAATTTCCAATTTGAGGCAAAATGTTAGTAGTGCAATAGTATCCTTAACCCATGGCACACAAGTATAAACATTATAAGGAGGCTTATGGTTGTGATCCAATTTGGAAACTTCCGCTATTATACCTTTGATAAATCTATCTTTCTCATCTCCACTAACTCTTTCATATTCCTCTGAAAGCTTTTATAGGTCAATGTGGATGTTGTAGTTTTCTTCCCCAAGCCCTAATTCCAACAAACTCTTAAATTATTTCTCAGTGATGGATAAAATTTCCTTTTGGGTATTCTTATTGACAATTTATCTTCTAGTTTCATCATAATTTTTGGCACACACCATGACATTTTCTGAGCAAGAGAAAACTTGAGGTACATGTTCCAAATCTTCTTCTCAATTTGTAGTACTACCAACATCTTAGGAAATATCTATAGAAGCTTATGATTTTGGTGAATGTTTCTCATGGGGAACAACCTAAATTGGTACACCAATGACACTTATTGAAGCAATAGGGTTGGGTGGGGCAGCCAACTGAAACCCATGTAGAGTAATGCTCTCACTTTGAAGAAAAATTTCTATCCTTCTGACCCTATTAGATTCATTTGAAAATTCCCCTATATAATTAGGGTTTTATTTTTCTCTTCTCCTTTCTACTTCTTCTATCCAATTATATGCTAGCACTCTTCTCCTCCCCTCCTCATAAGAAGAACAATTTCTCCACAAGTCCTCTTTCTAAAAAAAGGCGTGCTGATAAGATCCCATGCCTACATATTGCTTGGCTAATTCAAAATATCCCCCAGGATCAAATGTTCTTGCTTCTAATCCCACTGGAAATCTATAAGTTTGCAAAAAATTGATTGCAACCCGATAACCCTCCCAATATTTGTTCTCAAAATTGCCAAAGCATATATAGGAAGGGATAAAAGAATCCTTATGATTGATCCTAAAAATTGATGTGGCTTCAAACATTTTTAAAATAATCTCCAAAATAGATAATCCACTTGGCACAAAGAAAGGTAAAACATGAGGCTTTCCTTCAAATCCATAGACCCTAATGTATGTGTACTTTTTTGCAAGATACCAGTCGACCCCATTGTGATCAATTATGACCTTAATCTCCTTATCCAATCCTTTTGGTGTCAAACATTTTGTAATCATGGGAGATAATATTGATGAATTATGATGTAGAATGTCATACATTCTTTTGACAAAGAATTATTCAAAGTGCAAATACTGAGTGTATTGATATTCCCTATCCCAAATATTGGTCCATAATTGGATCGACTTAGGATTTAAAAACTTGTCCATTGACTGAATATGAAGTTTGGGACTCCATACATTGTTCTTATGCCCTTTCCACAAAAAATATATGCAATAATAGTTAATCCCGTTTGAAACTTCCTACAGACTTATTCACTTTAATCTCCCACAATGCCATGTGGATATTATCTACAACAAAATGGGTATAATCAAAGAGTCTCTTGTTGTTGGGACCTTGAATATCACAAACTAGGACACTTATTTCTTGTGGCATCATTTCATCACCATTATAGCAAGTCACCTGACTTATCCTGTAATAGGTCATCTAAAAATACTTAAAGAACAAATTAACATTGTATGGGGGAAACTCAAAGCCTACAAATTTTTTATCATTCCCATCAACCCCAGGCCTATGCACAGGCAATAATATTATTCTATACATCCCTTCCACATTTTGATATTCCTCCTTTAACCTCTGTAGGTTGATTATCATGTCAAAATTGACACAATCCTTCATATCAAACACTTCACAAATCGTTATTTTATTTATTTGCAACAAGACTCCTACATTTGTCCCAATGCACCTACTGCACTCATCGTAACAAGTGGCTAAAACCTTAATCAAATATAAGTTGACAAAAATATTAGGGAGAATCAATCTGGCCATTCCCAACTTCCACGGATTTGACTCCAGCTGGGATTTTTTATTTATCCTGAAAATACCTAAAAATATTGTGACCCCTAACCTTCATGTGGGTTTCACTAGTTTCATTGCTTTTGTCAAAAAAATTAGGGAAATTTTCCATATTTTTTTACCTCCCTCCAGAATTAGGGAGTAGTGCAATTATGTCATTACACAAATGCTACATTGTTTGTCTCTTATGAGTAAGTTCATCCTCTACATGATTTTGTCTCTTTGACAAACTAGCCATTGCTATAAACAAATAGAAACCCTAATTGCCCAAATATAAAATCTAACCCTCCCCTTTCAATCCTTTCAAATTGACACTTGTTCAGGAAATTAAAACTTTAGAAGAGGTTTTCTTTTACTTACTGGTTGTAGTATAACTGAGTTGATTGATTGGAATTTCTCTATAACTAGTTGCAAGTTCATTGGAAATCTGTCGCTCCATTTCACTTCACTTCGCTTCTTCAAAATGATGATAAATTAATCCATAATCTCTTATATCCCTCTGTCTTTTCGGGCATTAAATATCAAAAATAGCTTGTTCAAGTCATCTTTAAACCTCATCCATTGATGTAAAAAGATCAACGATGCGCATTTAAATTAAAAATTGGCTTTATACAACTCCAAAGAGCTTATAAAACAAGTGTTACGTCAGACTCTTCGATGCATTGGAAACAAGAAACCTTCTAATGCATCTTGAGTTGTATTTTCCATGGTTAATAAATCCACGTTGGAAGCACCATGTAAGACTCACCCAAGCATTGGAACAAAAGAAACCTTCTAGCGTGCCTGTGAGTTTCATTTTCTATGGTTAATAAATCCATGGTGGAAGAACCATGTAGGACGCATCAGCACACTGGAACAAAATAAACCTTCTAACGCGCCTGCGAGTTTCATTTTCCATGGTTAATAAATCCATGGTGGAAGCACCACATAGGACATGCTCATACATTAGAACAAAACAAACCTTCCAATGCTCCAACGAACAACCATCCCATGTTATGGTGTCATTCACCGAGTGGCTAGTCTGTCATAAAAAAGGTGACATCTGTCGCGATTCTGGTGACATTGAGAAGGAAATTGGTATCATCAGATATTTCCCTCAAAACTTAAAAGTGACTTTGTGCACGTGCAAAATTCAAGGGTTAAGTTATATGCAAAGGGGACATTGCTAACAGCTAGGAGCCGAACGATATAAAATATTAGTAAAACAATATTAACACATTAGGCAATGAAAAAATTACATTAAGATGTGCCTTAGAAGTTAAAATTTGAAATAAATGCAAGGTTGATATTGTGAATATGAGAACTAGGAACACGTATCTACATCAGTCAAATCAAATAATCTCTCCATAGAATTGTAATATTTCAAAACTACAAATTAGGAACACGTGTTTGCATCAGTCAAATCAAATAATCTCTCATCACAATTGTAATACTGCAAAACCATGAAATGGGAACACATGTCCACATAGAAAAGAATAAAGCAGTCATATCAAATAAAAGTGTTGTCACATCAACTAATTTGATTGAAATTTGATCTGTGTAATATCATTGGCTTAAGGTCTAAATAATTCAAATTTAATATCATTTACTTAGACATTAGTTTTTAATAAATATAAAAAATTTGGTTTTAGATTACTTGTGTGCAAACTTAATGGTAATTGGCTATAAAGCCTGTTGGATTTCAATTACCAAACCAAGTAAAAATATATAGTTATAGTGTTGATTGCTACTATAAGGAAAATGTTGGCCAACTTCTCCCTTCACACAACAGAATAAATGGTTATGGAACCTTTTTGGGGGGAGGTCACTTGTTACAGAATGAGAAACATTTTCCGCTTTGAGGATGATGAGTTCATTGATAATGTTTCAATCATACTAAGTCATGACTATCTTGTGGAAAAAGGTCATTATAGGTTAAATGTAGAAATTTCATCACTCTTCCTAGCATGGTGTCAAGAATTAGGCATGGTGGTAGAGGCGAGGTGGGTCGTCACTTCTTGTGTTCATGAAGAATGGAGAGGTGGCCTGGAGGATATCTTGGTCAAGGCGCAGATGGGGATGAGTTTGCTAGCTCGTGATGAGGACTAGTTCAAAATTGGTGAAGACCAACTGGACCCCCTGGCTCTATTCATCCTTTTATTCTTTGGAGTGTGTATGAGAATACTGAAGTGTGTAGGCCAGCTGTGAGAAAAGGCCTCAGTGCCATCGAGGATTACCTATATAAAAAATAAGCTAAATGTGGATGAGGTCATCCAAAGGGAAGCACAAATATGAAGGTGGATAACAATAGTATGGCACGGTCATCGAAGGAAGAACAATAATGGTGTCTCCAAAGGATTCTTGTCTATGTTTTGAATATTTTGATGTATAGGTTGGGAACTTGAGTGTGGACTCAAAGAGGCTTAGCGGGGAAACTGGTTATTGTAGAAGATCTCTATTTTTTTAACGTTACTTCTTATGTAAACTTTATCGACTATCAAAATTGTTACACTTTTTATATTTATATAATTTTCTAGTATATTTATGTTATTTGCTAGTATAATAATTTTATGATCTTTAATACAAAAGTGTAATTCACCAAGGATTTTTTTATTGTTGTGTGCACTAACTAAATATCGCTAGTAAAATGATTTTATTGGTTTTGTACAGTAGTGAAAATCACCAATAAAAAATACCATTCACATTAAAACATCTCTAAATCGCCAAATTATTTATTACATTTATTTGAATACAACGGAAAATTATGAACAGTAATATGTTTGTCTACCATATGGAAACAATGATTCACCAACAATTTCCCACTAGTTTTGGTCAATTTCAAATTATTCTCTAGCAACAATAATTTTGTTTACATGGAAAATTTTCCTGTATAATTATATTTGATTATGACGAGTACTGAAAAATTCACCAATATTTTTCTAATGTTCCCGAGGGGGGTGGTCTTAAAGTTATCTTTGATTACAGGATTCTCATGCGTTCTACTTTGAGCGTCATCCAGGCCTTCCAGTTTCACCTCACATTCAGGGGTTTCATCTTCTTTGTTCGTTGCCTTTGTTTCTTCACATTGGGGCCAGATTGGTTTGATAATCAACGTAGGGGTTCTATCATTTTTGTGGGGCTTTGGATTCAAGTGATCCTCTCTCTTGGGGGGGGGGGGGGGTTGTACTTATGGTCTTGAGAGAGTCTCTTGAGACATTGCATTTGTACCTTTTTCCCCATATCTTTTTGGAGAAGTTTTTTCCCACTATATTTTCTCCTTTTTCTCTGCTTTACATAGATTTGGTTGTCATTGGGTACCTCACCAGGCCTTGTTGCTGAGACCCAAGTTTTCTTTCTTACATGTAGTTGCATTCATGTACTTAGCCTTTTAGCTACTCCCTAAGTTTATCTTAAGATGGGTGTTAGAGAAAAAAGGTTATTTAACTAAATTAATTTAATCATATTGATTAATTAATTAAGTCACTTTTCTATTCTTTTTTCACTTAAGCTAAATTTAGGAATCTTTAGTTGGCATTTAATAATTCTTTTATTTTATGCATGCATCCTTTAGGGTTTTTGATCTCCTTTATAAAGGATTGATCTCATTGTAATAACTCATTCTGATTAATTCAATTCCAACTGTTTATGCACTTTCTCGTTTGAGAATTTTCTCTTGTACATGACAAGTTATTTGCATGCATGTGATTATTGGGCTTGTGGGAATTCACCAATTCTTTCAAATTCTAATAGAATGAATGAACAAAGGCTCCAAAAGTATTTTTATAAACTCAAACTTAATGCCCTAATTAGGGTTGCAAAACTTTTAATTTAATTTTTAAAACCACCTTATGTCTCCCTAAGTTTGCCAACTCGAGCCTTTATTTTTAATTTATTATTAAAAACACCTTATGACTCCAAAGTCCTAGGAGCTCCCCTTTTTAAAATGACTCTATGTTGATGGGATCCTCAAATAACTTAACTTTATAATATTTAAATAACATTAATGAAATATTTTAGTTTGTCACCTAAGACCTTATATTATTTAATTATAGATCTTGTGTATTGTCCCTTCCTTAGGAAATTCAGACTACAACAAAGGTTGGCCTATAATCATGGGTTCTCGTAGGTCAGCAGAGTGGCTAGGGGACCCAACTAGGGGTTGTGGAGATTAGTAGGGAGCTTTATGAGCCATTACAATATTCTCCTATTTTTTAGGAGTAGACTAGGAGATGGTCTGAAAGGATTTTGAGTAATTCCGAATGGTTTGAGACAATTTCCAAAATTTTAGGAAGCGGTCCTATTTTTAGTAGGGGACTGGCAGTGTCCTTCTATATTTAGACTTCACCCTTGAACTTGTGGCAATGCTTCTAGCTTTTAGTTTGGAGTTCAAGTGATGGATCTAGGACTAAGTTTGAAATATTAAAGTTATTACTTTATTATTTTATTTTGAATGAATTAAAATGGATGACATTATAATATAATACTACATTAAGTGCTCCCCATGACACACATCCCTAGGAGGCTTAATGTTGTTTTTAAAGTTGGTCATTTGATTAATGAAGAATAAGACCCTTGAAGAGGTTCAAACCTCTCTAGAAGGGAAATAAATTTAATTAAACTTTATTAAAATAAAGGGAAAACCCTAAAAGGGCCAAATAGGGTTTGGAGTTAGTAAAGAAATATTTGGAGGCTTCATTTCTTCATTCAAGCATTCATTTTTATAACAAAGAATTGAGTTTGAGCTCTGAGAAAGAGTTTGAGCAGCAAATCAAGTATTCTGGGAATGAAAATCCTTAGAGATTGGAAGGTTGGATGAAAACCAAACTTTTATTAGAGGGCGATATCATTCAGGATTCATAATTGAGCATATTGATAAAGGAATGAGTGTTTTGGACTTATTGTAGAGAATATTCAAGGGAATTGATTGTAGAATTGAGCCATTTTTGCCTTTATATTCATCATCCATCAACACTCCAATTAGTTTGTTGTACCTTTCCATTCAATAATCACAACTAATATCTAGCTAGGCGCAAGGTTTGGGAGCTATTACCGGGTAGAGAACTGAAGTATTCATGTTGTTGTAGCAAATCAGATTGTAAGAGCTACCTTTGTGCAAGAAATTAGACTATTCTATGTCCTTTAGGCCATCTCAAAGAAACCCATATCTGTACCAGACTTGTACAGGTATGTTCTTGGGCTTTTGAAGTCAATAAAAATTTAGTAAATTATTTCTTTAGTTGTACCTTTCAATCTGTAATTGCATTTTCAATTTGTACTTTCTTTGTAGTTCATTTTCATATTGCAAATATAAAAAATAAATAAAATAAAATCAGAAAACCCCAAAAATACAAAAATATTAGAATATTGTGAAACCTCAAAAAAATCAAAACTTGTAGTCATCAGGTTAGAGGTGATCTTTCATTCTGGACCACATAAAATATAATATTATACCCAAGGAAAGTAAAACACTTATAGAGTTCCTTATTTGCTCACCCATTAGCATGTGGGAACTTGACTGACTAGGCTAAAGGTTCACCCAATTGACTAGTTAGGAATGGGATATTACAATTTGTCTGTGTACTTTTTTAAATTAAAATATAAATCAGAATATAGTAGTTTATTGATTTTCAATTAAATTGATAAACACCAAAAAATTCAGTCAAAGGCTCATTGTGATTTGTGGAGAAATGAATAAGGTTCACTTTTTTGGAACGAAAATGACCTTTTATTTTTGAATTTGAATTTATTTTGGTCCAAGCTAACTCCCGTCCTACTCACTAGAACATGCTAGAACGAAAATGACCTTTTATTTTATTTTTGAATTTATTTTGGTCCAAGCTAACTCCCGTCCTACTCACTAGAACATGCTAAGTTGAGTGTAAAATGTGTCAATCTGTGTGCTAGGTATTTGTTTTAAAAAGACAAACCCTAATACACTTTTAGATCCATCTATTGAATATCTCTAAGATCCATCATCCAAAGTCCTAGAGAATATTATATTAACATTACATGAACTTATATCAACATCTATATTTAGTGATATATTGAGGCATATTGCTTAGTTCATTGTGCATTTAGTCTTTGTTGCAAAATTGTTAATTTAGATCCAAGGGCTTGACACAAAAATAAGATCCCCAACGAAATTCCAATGATATTCACATATCTATTCACAAACATAATTTAAAAATGAGGCAAAAACATTCCAATCATTTATGAGTACACAAATTATTTTTCATGAACTAGGTTCACTTGTGTGACCATAGGGACGAGTTCTATATAGATTTTAATCACAATAGGAAAAAAAAAAACATCTGTAAATCATCAATCACAAATCCCATACTTAATCAACATTTCTAATTTTAAATAACAGTCTACAATAAAATATATTTCCACATCTTCCCAATATAAATACAGATCCCTCTTTTAACATCTCAAAAAGAAAAATTAATGTTAATACTATTTAAACTTCATAATTTAAAAAAAAAAATGATTTATTCCATAATTACTTGAAAGTTCTATTATATGTTCTTTCACTTATTAAAAAATATTCTTCTATAGGTTAAACAAATAATTTACAAATCAATCATAAATGAAATATGGAGAAAAAGAAGAACAAAGGAAATCAAATCCTCATCACGAATCTTATAAAGATGGTTTTCTTATTACATAAATGGAAGACAAGTCTCACAACTGTATGTTACTCGTTATTCAGAAGAAACAAAGCATAAATGCATACACTGACTACTAAAAAACTGGGCATTGTGGATTGTAATCGACCTTCACACCAGGAGCAGTTGGGCAATTGGCAAGAGGGCATTGATCGTCTAAGGCTCCTCCCCACCAATTTAAATTTTGATTTTCGTTCAGTTGTAGTGCAAAGTAAACTAGAACACCCAGGAATGCAACCCCTGCATCAAGTGCCCCTGACAAAATGTAGTTATTCCTACTCCACCACTGTTTATGTCTCCTGAAGATGATGTAGTTGAAAATGAAACCTGCTGTGCCCCATGAGATGTAATTGGCAGCATTTGCTGGTGGCATAACTGCAGTGGCTCCAATTAGAACTGGCATGTTGATCAATTGAATCCATTTGACTTTGGGAAACTTTTTGGAAAGATACCAAAAAGGCACTGGTGCAAGTGCACCCATAAGGAAGAACCAATTGCAAGCTTGATAAAGACCTAAGTTACCAAACATTCTTCTTGGTCCAATTACCCCCCATATTATGGAGGCACTGTAGAAAACATTGTCCAAGGGGCATGTCCAAAGATTGCCTGGTTTTTTTGTATCACACAAGTCTTCAATAGACTCTATCATCCACCATGCTGTTCCAAAGTACACAGTGGCTGCAACTGCAGTTCCTACAATCTTCACAAAGCATGAGCTAAAAGTTATTTTTAAGGTCATTATCAATCTAGACACCAATTAAGTATGGAAGACTAGCTATGAAGACCCAAAAGATTAGAGTTCCTTTTCCCTTGATGTTATATGTAAATCACCATATTATATCCCTGTTCTGTAAAATCATGAACAAGGGAATAACCAATCCTTACCCCAAAACACATTAGTATTTAAGTGTAAGATTGATATGGAGAGCTCAATGACTTAGGATATAGTTTCTTATATACATAGGTTGATGGAGATGTTAACATATGCGATACAATGTCAGCATCTCCATCAATCGATATAGTATAATATTAATCCTTAAAGAATATAATAATGAAAGTAACAGGCTATTTGGGGTTTTAGGGTTTTAGATATCCTTACTGGTAAACAAATTTAGCTATATATTAAATAAAAAGAAATTCTAATGTAGAAACCTGAACAAGGAACATTGACCGTGGTGGGACTTTCATATAATGCCCCAATTTGAAATCCTGAAGAAATGTAAGAGCTTGAGTCATGCTGATATATCCATATGTCTTGAATGTTACATTCGCAAATGGTTTTCCTTGATACAGGTATCCGATTATGAACTCTGTTATTATATTCAGCCCAGGTTGCTGCAAACCAAATGTGAATAATTAATGACTTTAAACCCAATTTATAATAATTTCACAGAAGTTTGCACACAAGAGTTTTAGATACTTTTTAGGGTTCAAAATTATAGCAAAAAGTAAACAATCAGTAAATTATTGTTGTTTGTTATTTGTTGCAGATACCCCAGATAGCAAGCAATTTGTTCTCTACCTACCGTATTAGTAGTGGCTTGAATGATTCCCACAGGGAGGGTAAATGAAAAAGCCAAGACACACGCAAGAAGGACTCCCCACCATGGGAGTTGCAGTTGTCCTCCAAATCCCTCACAGGTGAAAATTGCCAGCCCCATAACAATAAACAATATAATCACAAACCAGTATTGGGGAACAGCATTGTAGTTTTTCTTCATTAACCTCGTGTGGATGTCCATATTTTCATTGCTGAAGGAAGCCTTTGTTTGCCTCCATATTTTCCTGGAGTACATCCATAGTTGTCATTAAGTAATCACCTAAAAGAACAAAATTACTTTCAAAGAAGTACAGTTCCAAGTATAAAAGCCACAATTACTAGATCTAAACAAGGAAAGAAATCAAATTCATTTTCAATCATTTTACTAGACCTACACAATCTAGTACTTACTTGCCATGGAAAAGTAGGACATGGGAGAGTGTTGCTGCCAGTGTTGCAAAGCCCACACCATAGGTAATGGCAAAGAAAGTGCTCAAGTGCAGTTTGCTATAATTTGTATAACCATCATTGTCAAATTCAGAATCTCGTAGTACCCTTGTAATGTTGTATCTGTTCCCAGTTATGTCATAGGTCTTTGATGAGTATATGGGAAATTTCTTGGCGTCGTAAACATTTCCCCAGTATGTAATTGGAGTGATAACATATAAAATGATGAAGAAACCCGCCATGACGTTGGCTATGGCAAACCAGGGAGTGGCCAGAGGACTTCCCAAATATGTTGAGGCAATTACAGACCAATCAAAGCCAAAGGATCCAATCCCAAGCCCACCCAACCCTGATCCAATCTGGTGAGCTACCACTGATTTTTTCCAAATGAGGCAGGCAATTGACAGAGTGGACACTAAACCGAACAAATAACTCGGGATTATATAATATGCAAAACTGCATATTATAGCTAGCATGAAAAATTGCAATCTTGTCATGCCACCCTTTTTTCTCTTCTCTTTTTCATGCAGTGCCCTGAGTGTAAACATTAAAAAGGAGAGTTGCTTTAATTAATATCATCTGGGAAAACAATCTACAAGATTATATTATATAATGAATTATCAAAGTTTAACTTTCTAGTTTTATATTGAATTTCTACTTATATTTCATTAATACTCACTCAGAAAACCCATCTTTCATTACTGTAAATAATCAACATAATATGTACACTGGTTCTGAAATCAATTTACTCAAAATAGGGTAAGCTCAAGCCCTGCTACTATGTTGCATGTAGCCAGTTGTAAGATTGCCATAATGCAAAAGGATATTTTGAATGATACACAAAGAGTATAATTGTAACATGCCTGAAAATGGAGACTTGGACAAGGTTTGCTGGCCACCACATGTAAGGTGAATCTACCAAGAATTTTCTGAAAAGCCCTGCCCATCCAAATCCAAGCATCTGCATAAAAAATGACATGTTTATCAGGTGTATGATGCATAATACTTTCTTCCTACAATGAAATAAGTGTAAATGGGATTGTGTCAATATTAGACAATCCAACAATGGCCAAAGATTGTGTCATGTGTGAGATGCAGAACCGAAATAAGTGTAAATAGGATTGTGTCAATATTAGACAATCTAACAATGGCCAGAGATTGTGTCATGTGTAGATGCAGAACAGCTCAATCATGCTTTTCTTTGTATAAAACCTTCTTATATAAGAAACAACTTCTTAAACTGCTAAATGTTATTGACAGATACAGCATGCCAACTGTTTAATGCAGGCTTACATTGACAACCAAGCTGCTGCACCTGAAAGCTTTGAAGTAATTTTGTTTCATTTAATTCCATATGTTATGAAATTTAATGCAACTTAGCAGAAATCGTTTTGAGATTTATTTATTCCCCGCTTCCTTTTAATGTTGGCTGCAAGAGTTATGGTTTAAAGGAAACAGTTCACAGATTATTTAGGGTTTTTGATATTCTTACTAATGAACAGTTTGTCCACTGTTTAAATTGGGAAAGCTTAAAAAATATATGTTTTTCGGTTTCTTTAAGTAATTCATATGAAACCTCACAAACATCTCTAGCAGAGCCTGCCTATTCTTTGACTTGTTTAGGTGCTCTATGTGAAATCACACTAATTTTTATAATAGTATGATTTCAAAAGAACCACCTAGATAAATCAAAATTTTCTAAAATGCTAAAAATACCCAAAGTTCAGCATCAGTCTTTCACTCAATCTCACACAATGACATGTACTGAGATGAATACATAAATTAACAAAAAGCGTCCCAGATTCCAAAATTCCATGTTTTCCTATCTGTCACCTATCATTTCATCCATATACATAATTTTAAAAATCAAAACCCACAACAAGCTCTAAACAGATATAATTTGTCATTGAATTCTTTTTAACTAGCGAACATGTCTTATATCAAAGGGAAAGCAGGTGAGATCTTACCTGCGTAGTCACTGATAGCAGCCAACCTGATAAAGGGTGCAATTTTAAGTTGTAGAAATACTTGGATTTCATGATAGTCACAATATGGACTGCGTACACCCCACCACTTCCTGCTGAGGCCATTATTGTTATGAGTACATGTTCTTTCATGTTAAACTTTCCTGGATTAAGGGAGAAATGCCATTTTGTTCCTGGGAACCGAATTTTTTTTGTAGGCAGGGTGGCAGCCATAAAGTGACCCAAAGGTAGAACCGCAATCTGAGCAGTGATTGTTGATACAGTTAGAGGATGTTCTCTGTAGAAGAAGAACTGATTCAGAAATGCTAACAACGCACATGAAGCAATCCCCAGTACCCACATGCGAAATGTTAGGACTGGTAGATTTGGATCATCAGTTGTGGCCACAGTAAGGGTCACTTCTTCTATTGGAGACTGGTCCTCAACTACATTTTCGGACTCATCTGTCATCAAAGATCCTTCTTTTCCTGAAATACACAATATAAATCTCCAGTATCAATCATAATTGTTCGTATATCATGTCTCAGTAGGTTCTTATGAAAACGGCTATTCAGTCTCTCAGATGTACCAATATATAAGTTATGGTATACTATCAATTGGTGTATCTTTAAAGCTGGATGACCAGTTTCTACGAAGACAATTATAGAAACGTCTATTCAGTTTCTAAGATGTACTATAATATATAAATTATAGTATATAAGAATAACTTATGTATAGATGCATCTTAAAGACTAGATAACTATTTTTTATAAAGATAATGATTGTAAATGTTCTGTATTTCTTCTTGATTGAATAAATTTTCACCCTTCTTTTATTTCATCATAACAACAGCATTCAAATCCATACATATGAAACATATGATTTTGTTGAATTCAATCTATAAATTCAAACTTAAATAATTTTTGGGTTTTTAAGAACCAAAGTCCCCTTAAGCCCAGACACAGTACTATTCGATACAGTCCTTTCAGAAAAAAAAAATGTTTGTGGGAAGTTTTAGAAATTATTTATTTTTTATTCTTGATTATAGTAAATATTTTTGACAGGAGTTATGAATTTTATTTTATTTTTTTAGGTAAAAGTGGGCGAGCTACTGAATATATTAATTATAATAGTAATAAACTGGTTCGAGAACTCATCCAAGAGTTATGAATTGAAAGAGTTGAACTGATATAAAATTGTTAGAATAAAAGAAAAAAAAATACCTGTTTTTGTAAGCTCTATAACAGGCAAATCTGTTTCCATTGAAGAAAATTGAAGAAAAACCAACCCAAAAAAATGTTTTCTTTGTTCCTGGAGAAAATTCCCAAGCCACTACCACACAGTGAAGTGTGGAAAAGAAGTTCTGAATCTTCAGGCTACAGCAAGATCTGCCATAGAAACAGGATGTTCAGTAAGTATGTGCAGCAGCAATCTTAACATTAAAATACTGTGATCATACACAAAACTGAGCACAGAAATTTCAACCATATTGGATTTGAAGATGGAATCAGTCAAGACATAAATGGACATAATCTATTATCATTAGTCTTGTAGCTCTTACACATATGTATCGATAGAAATTATCTTTGTCCTTAATCTTCAATAAGGATAATGATGTGAATGTTTGAAAGATGAGATTGTTTTTTTTAAGATGTGAAATATAAACCTTATAGATATCTGAAAAATTTCAGAAAAAGTGAAGCATAATTATAGAGAAACACACTGAATCTCAACATTAAAATGATGATTAATATCCGTTGAACCTGTGAAGTTGATAATACGACCAACATAAAACTTCATTATTTCCAACCAAAATATCCACTTTGAAGTTGAAGAACAATGGTTGTGACATAGAAAAGAAACCTATTTCATGGCCTTTTTTATAAGCAAACCAGTTCAATATTCAATCTGATAATTAAATAGAGACATCCTTGTTTTATATTGATGGGTTACGTGGCTTACAAAGAGTTGGCGATGTTTACAATTATCTGAAAAGAATTACGGGCATTCCGATTCTGCGTGTGAACAACATAAACTAATGGTGGTGGATCAGAACAAGATTCTACGAACAACACAATGCTCATTTTTAAAATATGATATCACCCATGGTATCTTCATAGACAACCTATTAAAGAAGACAAGGGAATGAGGTTGTATCATGTTTAATATGATATTACATATGTTATATTCATAGGTATATTTATGTATAAAAGAAGACAAGGGAATGGGGTTGTATCTTATTTTTTTAATATGATATTATATATGGTATATTCAGACTTTATGGTACATTATTATATTAAGGAAGACAAGAGAATAGGACAACTATTAAAGGTTGTATCTTATTTGGTCAATATAATAGAGATTCAATTGATCCTTCCAAAACTACACATTCAGAGTGGAAGATTTTGTTGTTATATGATTGTATTATGAATGAAATTGTTGAAGCGACCCAGCTTTCAATTAGACATTCATTTAATTAATGAGTAATAGTTGTTTTTATATTTTGATGATTATCTTTTAAAGCAAGAAATTAATGGAATGGAATGGAATCTTTTATAATCACGATGTCTCACAACTTTACTTATCCAATGGCTTGTATCATATAAGACAATCTCATGCTTTCATTTGTATTGGAGGAGGTTGTATCTTTTTTTGGTCAATATAATAGAGATTCAATTGATCCTTCCAAAACTACACATTTAGAGTGGAAGATTTTGTTGTTATATCATTGTATTATGAATGAAATTGTTGAAGCAACTCAGCTTTCAATTAGACATTCATTTAATTAATGAGTAATAGTTGTTTTTATATTTTGATGATTATATTTTAAAACAAGAAATTAATGGAATGGAATGGAATCTTTTTATAATCATGACGTCTCGCAACTTTACTTATCCAATGGCTTGTATCATATAAGACAATCTAGTGCTTTCATTGGTATTGGAGGAGGTTGAATCTTATTTTGGTCAATATAATAGAGATTCAATTGATCCTTCCAAAACTACACATTCAGAGTGAAAGATTTTGTTGTTATATGATTGTATTATGAATGAAATTGTTGAACCAACCCAGCTTTCAATTAGACATTCATTTAATTAATGAGTAATAGTTGTTTTTATATTTTGATGATTATCTTTTAAAAGAAGAAATTAATGGAATGGAATGAAATCTTTTTATAATCATGATGTCTCACAACTTTACTTATCCAATGACTTGTATCATATAAGAAATCTTGTATCATATAGAGATTGAGAGTATATGAAAGATTGATATATTGAATGTGAGTGATTCCAATGAGAGGATAGGATGGAAAGATGGGAAGAATCTAGTCCTCGAGAGTTATTTTGATTCATTGTAGAGTGATTACTAATGACTTGGGTAGGTATTATATGGCATTAAAAGATAAATTATCATGAGATGCTAGCATGTTATGTTGGCATTGGCATATCATACTAGTGTTTAGATAGTTTCATCTCTTGAAAAGTTCAAACATTAGGAAAGGATAAGATTAACAAAGCTATAACATTATTTTACATAAAGGAAACTGTGAGAGGTTTGACATTGGCACCATGGGTAGAAAAATGATACTTGACAATGACCAAATGAACCTAAAAACATGCTAAGGATGATGGACATCAAAGTGGGTCCAAATTAATGTATACAAAATAATATGGGTACTCATTTTTGACATTGTAGGGAGTAACTTAGAAATCATAACAATTAAAAAATGGGCAATATATTGATATAGTGTGAATTTAGAGTTTCCATGTTTGCTAATGAAAAAAGGGATACAAGTAGAATGTGTTGATGTAGTGTCATGCTATGGAGTGAACAAAATAGATTCTAAGTGTGAATCAATTGGACAAAGATTTGTTGCTAAGCTTGGGTAAGAGATAGATAATGGATTCCAGATGATCAAATAAGATATGAATAACATTTTATCCTCGAAGTAGGCACACAACTCAATGGTTTTGACATTGAATTTGGCACAAAAAAGATAATTTAAATGGGGTCATGTTAGGTACCTAGTGATCTATGATTTTCACTAATGTATATTTGGTTAGGGTGAGGGAAAAATGTGGTAAACACATCTTAAGTTAGTTATATCCGACAATGTTAGAATCAAAGTACATTTATCCCACATGTATGAGAAATGTTAGGACTAGGGGACTAGTTATTTTTGTATACCTTACAAGTCCTAGGTCTAGTTGTAATTATTTAATTTTATAATATTGTAAACAATGTGCCCAAATGAAAAAAAGGGTGCTTCCACTTGATGGAATCTAGGGATTCTATAATCTCTATAGTTGGTAATCTCAATATCATGTTTCATTGGTCTTGTGATAGTTGTAAGAAGTTTGAATGAAGATTTCTAAATGAACTATAACTCACATCTTCGACTCACTATTAAAAATTTATCTAAGATATCTGAAAGTGATAATTCCTACACCTACATGGTGCACTTTTGAGTTAATTTTATCCCACTTGATTTTAGGAGTCAAACTAGTCAGTTGAGAGTTACATTCTATTTATGAAGGAATTACACTTAGAAGTAGGGAAAATAAATTGAATCTAGACCATATTAACTAGTCTTTGAGTATTGCTCTATGTTTTCCTACAATTGTGTGTGTACATACATGCATACAAATATTAGTATTGTATGTACATACATATACATATGTATCACACACACACACACATGTGAAATATCCACTCCACTTTAGTGCTTCTCGTTGGAATTTGAATGCCGATGACTATGTGTGTGGAATGTCCACCCTAGTTTATAAAATTATAAAATTATGGTGAAGCACATTCCAACAACTAATTATCGCCTAGACTAGATCTAATGTGAAGGTTCAAATCTCCACTCACAAAAAACAAATCCAAACTCATATAGCTAGACATAAGTGAGAAATCATCCATTTACATGCCTTAAAATCTCCACCTAAACAACAATTAAAAATTTAACACCTCAATAGATTAATTTTCAATATCTATCATAATATCTTTTCATCATCAAATTTGAATCTAAATATTCAACTCCATTTATTTTCATATTTGAACTTAATAAACATTACCAATCTTACTATTAAATTTTCAATTTTATTTGATTGACCATAAAAATTGTAGATAACCCTTCATCCTAAACCTCACACAAATGATTTTTAAAGACACTATAAGATTAGTGGTGTTCAACATTAGAATAATCTATTTTCTATCTTCTTAATCATATTGATACCACTATGGCGTGCTCAACCATCACATTGGGCAAATTCCAATGTATATATAACTGTTCAAAATGCAGCGATAAGCACAATGATTCAAATCATTTGCCATTTATATTAAAAAATGATGTTATAGTCAAATGAAATGATTTCGATGAAGAAATAAAATATATATTGAAGTGGAGAGCTAGGAATATACCTCCTTAACTTTTATTAAGGACAAGAAAGAGAAAGGGAAAGTAGGTCCAAAATGGAGCTAATCGCTATTCATTAGTCACTTCTTATAACAATTAATCACATCATCTCTTTTTCTTCGTCTTGGAGTCCATTAAAGCGAAGGTGGTATTCACATTATTGTCCTTTTGGCATACATATCATTAAAAACATCGCTATTTACATATTATATTAAATTGGAGTTGCTTTGGTTTCACATATGACGTCTCAATAAATTGATGAACCCCAGATAGCACAGAGTTAAAATATTTTAAAGTGATGGGTTGTTTTATTTCTTTGTAGTGTTGTTATTGTTGTCTTGTAACAAGTGCCTTCCCGTCCCTTTTTTCCCCTTTTTAAAATGAAACCTTTTTTTCCCCTTTTTAAAATGAAATAGTTTGTATATAAGTAAACCTTCTCTTCATTATATAAGGGGAAGCTCTCTTAGAAATTAAAGCTAATTTTAGATACTAACCTATGATGAAAGTACATGGTTATTAACAATTTACAAAATATTCTATAGGATTTTGTAATAATAAAAAATAGAATAAATTCTTGCTTTATCTTCTTTTTTTTTTTTTTTTAACGAATAAACATTTCTATTAATAAGAGAAAAAGGTAAGAGGTGGTATTGGCTTATCTTTTTTCTTTTATTTCAAGTATGAGCGCAATATAGATAAAAACTCTTGTCTCACTAACAAATTTAGATATTTATAACTTAACTCAGACAATAAAATTTAACACAATACATACTACTAACTAAATACACAAACTAATATATGTTTGTTTTGGCTCGGTGGCTTATTGGAGACTGCTCGGTAACTGCTTTGTTTGGTCAGTTGAAGGTTTGTTCGTTCGCTCCACCGATCGAGCTCGGTTACTTGTTCTGGCTGGCTTCATCAACTGGTCTTGGTGGTTGTTCTTGATTGCTTTGTGATTTCACCGATTGGTCTATGTTGCTCGGTAGTCTTTCTCACCGAGTTGGCTTTGGATGTTGGATCTTGTGGCCAACATGTGCATTTAATTTTTGTAGCGTAATTAATGTTGGGGTCTCTCATTGGGATATGTGTGGACCTAAATCTGGGTCGTTGTTGTTTCCTATGTTGGATCTTTTGGGGCCGACCTTTTCGGTAGCCTTTGTATAAAAGTAGTGTTTTGTTCTTAGATTAGATAACAATGGGTGGAGCAACAACTAGATAGTGGATTTGGATCGAGGGCTTGTGACCTTGAACATGTATGAGGACTTTCTGTAAAATACTTTGAATGTATTTGGCCATAACTGGGAAGGCCTTACATCCCGACATGTATGAAGTTTGATGAAATAATATAAAGTCTCTATTCCTTCTCTCCTCTGTGTTTAAAGCTTATGTGTTGTGTTCTACAAGCTAGTTTCGTAGCTTGGAGTGCCCTTGGCCCTAGTTACTAACCCTCCTTGCGTTAGGTCGTATCAGAGCGAAGGTTAGATATGAGGTTCCTTCTTGTAAATCCTAATTGGCATTTGTTGTGGGGTAGCAGATTGCGATCTAACCTACAATTGCAGAGGGTTTCAAGATGGTTAGTGGGAGAGGAAATGCAAATCCAGGCTTAGCTGATATGCTAAGACAAATTTTTGTGAGATTAGAACTTGTTGAGATAGCCCAACGTCGTGGAAGACATCTTGAGGATATTAGTGATGATGAAGTTGAGGAAGTGCATGGAAAAGCCACACCTGCACCTATGATGGATAGGGAAGAAGAAAGATTCCTATGAGTTTTGACAAGTTTGAAGTCAATGCCTTAGTTTAATCCCCCTGAGTATAGTGGAAAGTTGGATTCAGATGAATTATTAGACTGGATAACTGAAATGGAGAAATACTTTGAGTATGATAATGTAACAAAGGAGAAAAGGGTAAAGATTGCAAGTACAAAGCTGAAAGGTCATGCATCCTTATGGTGGGAGCATCTACAATTGGATCGAAAGAAGAAGGGTAAAGACAAGATCAAGGTATGGGATAAAATGATAAACAAATTGAAAGGCAAGTTTCTACCTTGTGATTACTAGATTAACCTAGTTAGGAGAATGCAAAGTTTGAAGCAAAAAGATAGCTCTATAAAATATTACACCGAGGAATTTTATAAATTAGACATCAAATTTGAACATGCTGAAGATGAGGTGGAAAGAATAGAAAGATATCTGAATGGGTTAAGGAGTTCTATACAAGATGAGATCAGCTTGGTAAAGATGGAGACTATTGAAGAGGCTTCTCAGTTTTCCCTAAAAGATGAGGAGAAATTGAACAAAGACAAAGAGGAAGAGGTAGTAGATTCCCTAGAGGAAGAGACAGATCTTATGGTGAAAACAATAGATCTAATCAGGACAACACAAAGGCAAGATTGAGTGGAAATGTGAAAATTCATTCCGAGGAAGAGGCAACTACTCTTGAGGTGGATATAGCAGAAGAGGGTTACAAGGAACTTGTTACAATTATGGAGAAGAGGGACATAGATCATTTGAGTGTACACATGCAAGCAAGAAAGTTAGTAGTAGAAAAAATGCTTTGGTGCAAGAAGAGTCAACGAATGCATCTGAGAAGGAAGGAAACCTAATGGTCAAAGGATATTATGGAGTGAGAATAATAAGCAAGATCCAGTAAGAAAGAGTTTGTTCAAGACCAGATGCAGAGTTGTAGACAAAGTTTGGAAAGTAATTGTTGATAGTGGAAGGTCGGAGAATTTGGCATCTAAGGAAATGGTCACCGAGTTGCAGTTGTAAAGAATGAAGCACCCAAATCCCTATGAGATTTCATGGATAAGGACGAGCATACACTTATGGTGAGTGAACAATGTGTTGTGAATCTAAAAATTGGAAAGTATTATGATAAGGTGTTGTGTGATATTATGCCTATGGATTGTTGTCATATTTTGTTGGGTAGACCTTGGAAATATGATAGACATGCTATACATGATGGAAGATTGAATACACAGACTATTTGGGTTAATGGTAAGATACAAATCTTATTACCTTTAGTTGAAGAATCTGTTGGTGGAATATGCACATCTATGAAAGTTTGTTTGATGGAAGGTAGACAGTTTGTGAAGGATCTGAAGAGAAATCGTGTCTGTTATGCTTTGATTCCTAACAAACTGAGTGAGAAAATAGAAGATAAAACTCCTGAGGAAGTTGAAAAGTTGCTTACCGAGTACAAGAAGATCATTTCAGATAATGTACCTGATGTTTTTGCACTAATAAGAGATATTAGTCATTGTATGGATCTGATTCCTGAAGTTAATTTTCCAAACAAGGCACCACACCAATTGAGACCAACAATTGAGACCAACCGAGAATGAAGAGCTTAACCAAAAATTTAATGAGTTGTTGCAGAAAGTTTTGATTAGGGAAAGTTTGAGTCTATATGTAGTACTAGCTATGTTAGCATCTAAGAAGAATTGAGAATGGTGAATGTGTACTGATTCAAGAGCTATTAACAAAATAACAGTTACGCATCGGTTCCCTATATTGAGGATGGATGATAAAATATATTATTTGAGTGGAGCAAAATATTTTACTAAGATTGATTTGAAGAGCGGATATCATCATATCTGAATCAAAGAAGGTGATGAATGAAAGATTGCTTTCAAGACAAAATATGGTTTGTATGAATGGTTGCTTATGCCTTTTGGGTTAAACTAATGCACCGAGTACTTTTATGAGGTTAATGAATGAGGTTTTGAAGAATTTTTTGTGTAAATTTGTGATTGTGTACTTGAATGATATTCTGATATTCACTAAGACTAGAGAAGAGAATTTTATGCATATAAGACAAGTTTTGTAGAGATTGAAAGAGGAAAAGTTTCTGATTAATTTGAAAAAGTGTTCTATCATGAAAGAAGAACTTGTGTATTTAGGCTTTGTGATTTCAGCTAATGGTTTGAAGATGGACCCTAAGAAGGTTGAAGCTATACTTGATTGGCCTACACCTGAGAATGTTAGTGAGGTAAGATCATTTCATGGATTACCAAGTTTTTACCAAAATTTTATTAGAAATTTCAACTCAATTTGTAATGCTATGACTGAGACAATGTGAGGAGACAAGAGAAGATTTAAGTGGACACATGGAGTTGATAAGAGTTTTGAGACTTTGAAGTAGAAGATTTCTGAATTTCTATGTTAGCCTTACCTGATTTCAATAAGGTATTTCAAGTTGAGTGTGATGCAAGTGACAGTGCAATAGGAGCGGTGTTGAGTAAAGAAGGTAAACCTATTGCTTTCTTTAGTGAGAAGTTGAATGATGCTAAGAGGAAATATTTTGTGTATGATATGGAATTCTATTCTATTGTTCAAGCATTGAGGAAATGGAGACATTATTTGATATTGAGTGAATTTGTGTTGTATACTGATCATAAGGCTTTACAGTATTTAGGTAGTCAGAATAAGTTGAATCAGAGACATATGAAATGGGTAGAGTATTTGTAGAGTTTCACATTTGTGATAAAGTATAAGAGTGGGGTTTCTAACCAAGTTGCTGATGCATTGAGTAGGAGAAGATCTTTGTTGACTTAAATGAGAATTGAGGTTCTTGTTTTTGATGATATGAAGCATTTGTATGAAAGTGACCCTGATTTTTCTGAGCCATGGAGAATGTGTAGAGAACCTATTCCAGATCAACTGAGTAAGTATGAAGACTATTTCATTCAAGATGATATGTTGTTCAAAGGTATTCAGTTATGTATACCGAGAGGATCAATGAGAACCAATTTGAGAAAAGAAAAATATTGTAGTGGTTTGGGTGGACATTTTGGTATTGATAAGATATTGAGTTTGCTTAAGAAAAGGTATTTTTGGCCTCAATTGTATAAGGATGTTCATAAATTTGTGAAGAGTTGTAGAGTTTGTCAAGTTGCAAAATGAGTAAGTCAAAATACTGGTTTGTATACATCGATTTCTATTCCTGGGAAACCTTGGAGTGATATTAGCATGCATTTTGTTCTTGGCTTACCGAGGACAACACAAGGTAATGATTCTATATTTTTTGCGGTGGATAAAATTTCTAAGATGACACATTTCATACCATGTAGAGAAACATCAGATGTAGTGCATATAGAAGATCTTTTCTTCAAGGATATTGTCAGAATGCATGGATTAACAAGGAGTATCATTTCTGACCGAGACAGTAAGTTTGTTGGCTATTTTTGGAAAACAATTTGGAAGAAGCTGGACACCAAGTTGAAGTATAGTTATACATTTCATCCACAGACTGATGGAAAAATAGAGGTTGTAAACATAAGTGTGGGTAACTTGTTGAGATGTTTAGCTAGAGATAAACCGAGTAGTTGGGATTTGATGTTAGCACAAGAAGAGTTTTCATATAATAATTTAGTGAATAGGAGCACTGGAAAGACACCTTTTCATATTTTTATTGGCATGCAACCGAGAGGTATATCAGATTTGAGAGATATTGTTGGCGAAGAGAAGAAAAGTGTTGAAGGAGAAAAAATTGTTGAGTTTATGAAAACATTGCACGAGGAAGTGAAACATAAGTTGGAACAAAGTAATCAGAAATATAAGGATAGTGCAGATATATCAAGAAGACATAAGAATTTTGAGATTGATGATGAAGTAATGGTTCATTTGAAGAAAGGCAGATTTCCTGTTGGGACATATGGTAAATTAAAGATGAAGAAATTCAGTCCTTGCAAGATATTGAGGAAGTTTTACATTTGAAATGCTTATGAAATATAATTACCTAATGACATGGATATATCACCTGTATTCAATATTTCATATTTGTATGAGTATCATTAACTTGATGAAGAAGTAATAGTGCCGAGTGATTATCCTAAGAAATAGATAGAAGAAGTTGAACAGATTTTGGAAGAAAGTATTGACAGAAGCACCAGAGGAAAGAATTACATGAAATACTTGGTAAAGTGGAAGAACAGATCAATGGAAGACTCTATGTGGATTTCTCAATCTGAGTCAGATTAAGCTCGGGTTGTACTGCAACAATGAAATAACATGAAAAATGAACTAAGATGAGTATGCTAAATTGCTTAAGAAATTCTAGAGTTAAACTAGCATGATAACAATGCAAAAATAAGAGATGATTTGCTCTTGAGAAAGGCCTCTATTTATAGAGTTTTTGGAGGAGAGAGAGGGCTTGGGTGAGGTTGAGCTCATGTGACATCCACATAGGTGCCACATGAGGGACACATAAGCCATGCAAGAGGCCCACTTTGCTCACACATGTGTGAGCAACTTTGGATGTGATGGGTCAAAGTGTACTTAAAGTACACATGTGAAGGATCTTTTAAGAAGATGTAAGAAGGTGTAAGAGTTTTGGACCAATGAGACACTTTTGGAAAGTGTAAGAAGGTGTCATCATAGGTGTAAGAAACATTGTTGGTACCAAATAAGGATTATTTGGAAATGTCAATTTTTGGAAATTTGCTCACACATGTGTGAACAAATAATTAGGACTAATTGTTGTAGGAATAAAAAAATTAGCTTAATTAACCTTAGTTAATTAATAAATAGGTTTATTTGGTGAGAGTGATGTGAGGTAGGGTAAGATCTAGGTTCAAATTAGCTTAATCCAAATTAGATTTAGATTAATTATGGTTTAGTAGAATTTAGGGTATGTGAAAGAATAAATAAATTAAAAATTTATTTAAAGGGGATCAATGAGGGATAATGTATTAAATAAGATTTAATACATTAAAAGGGGTAGTATTTAAATTAAATTTAAATACTAAGGAGAATGAATCATATTTAATTAAATAAATTTAATTAAATATATAGAAGAATATAACAAATATAATTAACTGAAATTAACTATAATGTTATGGGAATATTAATTAAATTAATATAAGGACGATTTTGGACGTCTACAGTTACTAACCCTCCTTATGTCAGATATATTATAATAAATAATTAATAGCAACCTTTAAAGAACAACAATAAACACTTGTATAAAGGTAGGAGATAAACCACTCTAAAGAAGAAAACTTCTTTAATAAAATATGACTAAAATACCTCAAAAATTAGTTTTCAATTATTCAATCCAAAATAGAACATGTAAAATGTATCTATTAAAGATACTTAGGGGGTGTGTAGAAAGATGGGGGACTAAAAAGTTTCTACAATCAATTTTTGGTCCATTTAGAACATAACACAAATGCATTATAACATGGACTTGCGTTATGTTTGTGATAAAAAATAAAAATAAAAGAGGCTCAACTCATTGGAACCCAACTTCTCATCTTTAAAATAGGAAAATACAAGTGCTAAATAGTGTGTACATATTTTGGAGTTGATTAAGCCACCATAAAAATTCCTCCATAACATCTACAAGGTTAAGGAGGTAGGTTTATTTTAATTCTTAGGTGTAGAAATTGGATTGAATACTAATTTAACAATTATTTTGATTCAATTTTTTTAATTTTTTAAGATTAAAAAATCATTTTCTAATTTATAAAACCCAATTTCACCAATTAATGAAAACCTTGGTGAAGAGCATGAACAACCAAACCCTCAACATATTTCTCCATCAATTCCTTTTTATCCTCTTGAAACATAAAATACCTAATAGTTCAAACTAAAGATAATAAAAGGGAACTCCAAGCATTGATTGATAGGTTGAAACATTTAAATGAAACTAGTTCCCAAAGAACAACCCTGAACACCTCATTGGAATCTATCATCTCTCATTTTGATTCCAAGAGTAGTAAATTAACATGTGGTCCAATAAGAAGAAGGAGATATGACACTTTTATGCTTCAAAATTATTTATTGATCCACAAATTAATGGAACCCTACAAAATGGACTTTGTAAGATGCAATTTTGTCCTCAATAAGATCCCAAATTACTTTGACATGAGAGGTTTACAAGGTAGAGGAAAGGGCTTTTCACAGTATAGAGGGGGAACATCATATTCAAGACTAGGCATAAAGACCTCTTGCTAGGTTAAACATTCATCACGTCATCATTTTTTTGTGTGAAAGAAAGTGTTGAGGTGGAGACTTTACAATCCATTAACTTCCTCACATAAAACTTGTTACAACACAATAATCCTCTAGCATAGGGTGGAAAGGGCAAGGCTCCTAAATCTTGATGATCACCTCACCTTTACCAAAACTATGGGTCTATTTATAATTATCACTTTGAGGATGCTCAACATACATAGAGGATAGGAGGGGGACACATCCATATTAGATGATATGGTGTTTATTGATGAGTTGTTGGATAGGACAATTTCCATTGATGGATAGGTACTTTTGAATAAGGTTAAATACAATTTACTATATTTCCTTTTGAAATCTAATATTAATTATATTATTCTACGATGATTGAAAATTAATGTAAATTGATTGTAATATGATTTCAAGGTTGTATTGTTCATCCTATGTTTGTCAACCCTTCATCTCTTGATTATATGACTATGTTAAATTTATAAATTGTTGAATATGCAAGAGAATTGAGAGGGGGAAGTGAATAAGTTGTCCACAAATTATAACTTTAAAAAACCTTTAATTAGTTCCACCAAACTTACTTACAACTTTAAAATACTAAAAGATATGAACATAAAAAGCATAACAACCATAAACATGTGAAACACTTGATTTACATGGGAAAACATATAAAGGGAAAAACTGCAAAGAAGTTTATTAGATCAAATATATGAACACCAGTTAAGGTGGATTACAAGAAATGATAATTACCAAAGAGCTCACTTCTTGAAGAAGGCTCACTTTCAGAGGGCTCATTTCCTAGATAAAGAAGGACAAGAGAGAATAGATCCACCAATGGTACACAATCATAACACAAATGAAATATTTGTAGTCATCTTTGGTTCACTACTTCTGGTAGCTAACAAATTGAAGTCCACACTAATCGGCACCACAACTCATACTCAACTTATGCAATCAAGGAGACAGATCCTCTTTCATACATCCACATCACACATACATATACTTGCACATTTTTCACGCAAATACATGCATACGACACATATTCCACACCAAAACCATAATGATTTATCTTTTATATATACCAATCCTTAAATTGAAAAGTCTCCCCCTACTAGATAAGCAAGTAGCCGAACACAATTTTGAATTAATTCAGCACTAAACATTCCCGCGGAAGGGAGGAATGAGAAGTGGACCACCACACACCATAATTGAGACAAAACTAGAACCATACATGTTACATATCTTCTTGCATACAACAAGATAAATAAATGAAGTGTAAACACCCAAGATTGGCCAAACCTAGAGTAGAAACACCATAAACTTTGACACCACACCTCCAAAGCCCAAAATATCATGCCAACTTAAAAAAATGAAGCTAAGGATATTATCATTTCATTACCAAAAATGCACTATAAAAAACTATTACACAAAGAAACATAAAACACACATTTTATAGATAGAACACTGTCAGTCACAATCACACTCAAACAAATATCAAACTAAAGTTACATTGCATTCCAAACCATAAAGACTTATATTCAAAACCTCCAAAATGCACTAAAAATATATAAAAATCTCATGAAGAGATTTGCAACATAATGAATATGTGGAGAAAAATTCACATCAGCATTGTACAATTTTTTTTGGCATTAATAGGTATAGTTTACTTCGTTTACTTTTTCTTTAGAGGCTTCTTCTTTTTCATAGTTAGGGAATGATTTACTATAGGATGTGTGATCTTCATTAGATGTATTTCCTTCCACTTTGATTTTTCCTCCATCAATAAGATCTTGTATAACGTGCTTGAGTTTGACACAATCGTTGGTCTTATGTCCTTTATTTTTATGGAACTCACATTAGGAATTATCGTTCCACCATCTTCGTTTTACTTCTGGTTCCCAAGGTTTTGACTATGATAAAGCAATAATTTTATTGTCCAAAAGAGTTTTCAAAACCGTTTCGAGAGGTTCTCCCAATGGAGTAAATGTCCGCTATGGTCTAGACACCCATGACTTATTCTTGTTGGTATCATTATTTTCTCATGGAATTATTGTTGTCTTAGCTTCTTTGCTTGCTTGTAGGTTGTTTGTAAGATTAAACACAACTGGTTTAAAGTTCTTGTTTGAAGCTTCCACCACTCCATCATTAACAACATTTTTGTTCTTGTTCCACCATTTAGGTTTGTTTTTATAGTTGTTAGTGGATTTGTTGTCAAGAGAAAGTGTGATTTCTCCTTTTTTTTATCATAACATCTTCTGCGCGAGTAACATTCTTAATCATTCTATCAAAACTAGGAGAATCTTGTATTTGTAGAACATAGTTCATTTCAGGTACTAAGTTATTAACAAAGATCTAGATATCTTTTCCAATTCAAGTGTTTGTCTTGAGTACCTTGCAAATATTTTCCTCCATTGTTGTAGGAAATGTGTGAAGGATTCACCTGTTTGTTGTTTGGTATTACAAATATCCATCATGATGACATTGTGTTGTATGTTATAGGAGTAGTGTTGGAAAAATCTTTGAATCAACTCCTCAAACATTTGTATACTAGGTGCGAGTTTAGAGAACCATTCCATGGATTTTCCTCCTAAACTTGCTGAAAATAGTATCATCAAGTACGTTGGTTCATGCATAAATTTGATACTCAATGCGCAAAATTATCTCACATGATCGTGACGATCCATTCCTACCATGTATTTTTCATACTTTGGCCTTTCCATGTTTGGTGGAAAAGGCACCATTTTCAAGTTCTTACTAAATGAGAATAAACATATGTGTTTGAATGAGTATTACTTGGTTGGTTTAGTCTTTTATTTCTTAAGCGTTGTGAGCTTTGTTTGCATTTGATACAACTATTTAGAGAGTATTGATATAGGTGTTTGTACCTCTTCAAATTTCAATTGTTGCACATCATAATCTTTAGGAAGTTTGACCCCCAGAGAAGCTAGGTGGAGAAAATATTTTCCTTTGTCTTCTTCAATGATTTTCTCCAAGGTCTTTTGAAACTTCCTACTTTGTTTGAGTTTATTGTATTCTTCTTCCGATATTTCTTAATCACTATCTGAGTCAAACAAAGGTGTCATGATTTATTTCTTCGTGATTTTCTCTTTCATCTTGATTATCATCTTGGTCATATTCATAAAAGCCAGTGCTCCATTCTTTATTAGGTACATCCATGTCGGGTGAGTCTTGATAAAAAAGAGGGTTTTTTCGAGATGTCTCTCCTCTTTAAAATTTAAGCAATCTTAAAGGTCTTTCTAAATCGTCAGCAAGATATTGTTTTCTTCTTGTGTTAACCATGAAAGTGAGATATCAATCTCGTCAAAAGCATTCTAATAGTGCCAAAAGGAATTTCTGAATTGTCCAAATGTATTTGTCCAAGTTTTGGTTATTATGAGTTTGGTGTTTCAAAGTGATTGATTCCAGTGTCAGAGGGTTAGAATACCTGATAGTGAGATGGGAATCAAGAAGATTCATTTATTGAAGTGACAAAACAATTTAGGAATAATTGTGATAAACCTAAAGGACATGAAAGGTCAAATTTCAATTGGACTGAGAAACAACGTCAGGTGGACCAGCAAGAATGACAAATTCTTATTGACAAGCATAAAAGACTATCTGAAATTGCAAAGTTTATATTTTTGACACATGTGCAAGTACCCTCTATTCCAGATGCGACTGACAGGATGTGATACTAGATTTCTTGTATGCGATCTTGTTCTTCCTAAATGTGATCATGTTTTCTAGATGTGAGAGAGGATTTACTGGAAACGACCTTGTTTATAGGATGCAATTATGTTCTGACCAAATGTGATCCAGGATCCTAGATGCGACCTCTTGATGGTTTTTTGAAATTTTTTCACTTTTCTTGGAAAGACATGAAAATTTGTTTGATTCCAGGGTCTGTCTGACAAATTCCAGTGTCTGAGATAGTGCAAAATGTCTATGACTGTCAAAATATTGATTTGTTTGGGGGGTTTTACCTTGTTATTTGCAATTTTGACACATCAAGCATGTTTATTAAGAGCCAAACACACCTATCTCTAAACCAATGGCATAGCATGAAAATATTTTCTCATAGACTCAGGTACACACTCAAATGCTAATTAGAATATGACCATCACCAAGCATGCAATGACTCCAGTCATGATGTCATATTATCCGACTCCAAACACAAATGAAGGCACAAAATGATGAGTATCTTGGGGCAATTACTATTTGCCTTGCACTAATATTTTCACCTTTCAAGGGTGAATCAGGTAGCTTCTATGCTTAGAGTTTCTAGTAAGGGTCTCCATTTGGTTATATCCTCTACATCTTAGTCCCGCAAAGCATCTTAGAAAAATAAATCATGTAAACATGTTTGATACCAAAAGGCCCTACTTTGTGTTATACGTGGGCCGAGTATAAGCCCAAATGACATATAAATCCTGAGGCTTTAACACCAAAGAGTAATTTTTTTTAACGTGAGTTGGAGTGGTATGACACAGCTCACTCTCACGTGGGTCATCCAAGGAGATTTTTCCTCACCGGCAGGCCCAACTAATAGGTCAAAAGTAATAAAAAGAATTGGCAACTTAGGAATCTGGATTTTTGATTCTTCACAAGGAAGAAGAGAATAATCTCCTATTCCATGTCATTTTCTCCTAGAAAACATGTAAAAAAATGGTTCATTTACTGCAAATTTGAACTCAAAATTTAACTTGATTTTTGAGTTTCTGATTTTCCATGAAGAAAAAGAGCATAATCCTCTTGTCAAATTAAGATTCAACTCCAATTTTGAAGTTTAGTGTCTAAAGAAAAACTTAACCAAGCATAAAGTTTGATCCATTTTCACCAAGGCAACCTGCATTTGCACTCATTAGTAGTTTTGACATGTTTTACTCTACTTCTTTCACCAAGGATTATTTGGCACACATCCTACAAAAACTCGTTAGGCTTTCAAATGATCACATTCACCCAAAAAATACACAAGGTTAGATGATTAACAATTAAACCAAATAATCATGCAATTAATCCAACCAGATGTGATCCTTAAAGTTACTAAATGCAATCTAGGAATTACTAAATGCGAGCAAAGATGCAAAATGTCATCTTTTACCCTAAATGCGATCCCATTTTACCCAAATGTGAGATTTTACCACGTGCGATTCAGGACATCACGAATTGATTCAAAATTTACCAGATGTGATCTTAAATGCTAGATGTGATCCTCTTCTTCCAAATGCAAATCTACACCAAAACAAGATCAAAATATTAGTGTAAATTTTCTTAAAAGGGATGGAAATCTGGTGCACTACCCCATGGTGGGCACTAGAAATGGTGCACGTGTGATTATTGTACCGGCAAGCTGCAACACAACACTTCAATATGTCATTGTATCAATAGTTAGAATCATCAAATTTAATTGAAAAACATAGAAAACCAATGGAAACTGACATATTGCTTCCTATCTAGAAAGAGTATGATTTAAGCTATAAAGTTTCCCTCAAATTATGCTTAAAATCAGTGACACCTTCAATCCTAGAATGGAATATTCAAGTGAAATACATACTATCTATCATGCAATTCAAGCTAAAATGATTCATTAAGCACAAAATGAAAGAAGTTATCTAATTAACTATGAATTCATGAAACCAAATGAATAGCATAAGAATGCAATTAAAATTCTAAAAATTAGGATCTATTGAGCTCAAAATTCAATCTTTTTATGGGAGAATTTGAGAAATGAAGGGTTGAGATTGATTTGTGAGGAGAGGTGAGGATTGATTCTTTGGTGATCCATGTGAGTGAACTCTCATTGGTACATGGATTGACTTTCCATGTGAAAGTGATGAGTTATCTTTTGAGATTTTATTAATTCCCTTTTAATTCATTTCCCTCCATTGGAGATGTAGCTTGGAAAACTGATAGGCTAGTCATATATCAGATACATGAGTATATAAAAAGTCTAGGAGACAATTTTGGTGAAATCATGTCTGATTACTTTATGAAGTTCCAAGATAGAATGCATAAAAGATATAGAGTTCCACCTCAACTAGTTGCTAAGTATTAAGATAAAATATGTTTTGAAGTTGATACTGGTGTCGCCATAATTAAGGCTATTGAACTGAGAGTTGAATGGATTCAACCGATGGGTTATGAGATGGATATTGATATTGGTTCAAAATAGATTAAAGCTTTATTAGCTAAACCAATTTACCCAAATGAAAAAAGGTATGGCACTTATGAGGAAGTCAAAGATAAAATCAAGCAAGGTATTTTGGTACCTAGATCAATTAAGAAAGCAAGTTAAATGATTAATGTTTTATCAAAGACTCTTGGAGCTGATGATACTTTGGAAACTAAGAATGCACAAGCCATTGTAGTGGTTGAGAAGAAAAATGTATAATTTCCTTCACCGAGTAAGAAAGGTATTACAAGGAACACTAGATCATCAGTACAACCTACAGAGAAGAAAGTTGCAGATTAGATCAACCGAAAGGAAAGACTTATGAGAGAACTAGAGGCAATAAAAAACCTACTAGAACAAGGAGAAGATTATTACTTGGAAAAGAGAGTGAAACAGAATCTGATGAGCCTAAGAAATCTGTACCTATTGCAGAGCTGTCATGAGTTCCATAAAATCTTGATGATTTTCTAGAAGGATTAAAGAATTCAGGAGGATTTGGAGGTTTTAGGCAAGTAAAGTATTTGAAGAGGAATGAAGAAGATAAGAAAATTATTGAAGATGTAGTTGTTGTTAATTTAATGAGATACAAAGTGACACCTATAGAGCTTGGAGATAAGCTACAAGAGGAACTTTACAACAAAATTGATGCAAGCTGGAAGTATGCAATTAATGCAGAAAAGGAGATGAGAGAGAGATCTCTTGTGCGTACTATTCCTGACCTAGCACTATCTTAAATTTCAGAAGCATTGAAGAAACATTTAAAGAAATTTCTAGTCAAGGGAAGAGACCTAAGCATAATGAATGGAGACGTACAATCATTGGAGAAGGATACAACTATAAAATGGAAAGAAATATTTCAAATAGATGACACTGAGAAACAAGAAGTGGAGAAGAGTCAAGGTGAAACAATTACAAATTAGGTAAAGGATAGTACCAAGTAAATAGATCCTATTGATATAAATACTGACAATGTAGATATTATCCTTGAAGACTTGCATGAGGAAGAAGATCCAGCAAGGAAGATATCAAGAGATGAAGATGTAATGGATGTACAAGTACAAGACACCGAATACATGGATGTTGATTACACATCATTGCAAAGCACCAAAACAATAATTGAACAAATACTCAGTTACCCCTGTAACCACCTGGATTTGGTTTGCTCAGACTATAGACCCTATTTTCCCTAAGTGTGATCATACCCCCAATTATGTCACACCAATGTTACTTTGGCATAATTCATTTTAAATCATATCTAATATCCTAGGTGATTTTTATCAGTAAATTATATTAACTACTACAGTCATACAATTCAAATCAACTCAAACCAATTTAAACAAATCAAATTTAAAAACATGGCTATAGTATATAATCATAAAGGAATTAAATAAATCTCATGTGTCTCATCACTTGCAAATGAACCCATTCCCCTAGCCTAATTAATTTAATTAATTTGGCTATAGTCCTATTGATTATTACAAATAAATTAAATGTTTAAATAATTAATATACTATTTTTGAATGAATTAAATAAGTTTAATTCATTTCATTAATATTCCTTTAAACCCCTAACCTAACCCACTTCAACCACTTTGACCCTGGGTTTGAACCTATCTCAAACCATTCACCCCATGCTAATTTAATCCTAATCCTAATTCTATCCTAACCCACCTCCTAATGTTGTCACATTCCATTAAGGAATGATTAAAGACTCAACCTCTTGAGAAAGTCAAGGAATCTCAAGGTTCCTTCCCTCAAGTCCACTTTCTCAAGCCACTCTCTTACACCCTTCCCATGCTTCTTTAAGGATTTCATTAATGCCTCATTAATAAAGATTCCTAAAGCCCGTGTCTCCACCATGCCTATTGAATGCCTTTGGCATTTATTGCTCTTACACACCATTAATGAGTTTTTCAATTCCATTAATGCACCTTGTCCCCCCTCTCTCTCCTCATTCTTCTATAAATAAAAGGTGTTTTTTAGCACAAATAAGCCTTCATCTTAGATTAAGATTGCATTTTTATGTTGTTAGAATAAACATAGATTCATATCACATTTCATATTTCATGCTTATGCATTGTTAGTTTCATGCTTTTTTTAGAGCTAGAATGCATGTTATTTAGATATCTTTCTCATTTTAAATCAAATCTTTCATGCTAGGATGTATATGTCATGGCATAATCTGAGGGCTATTATGTTGTTTTTCATACTCTTCCTAGTTAGAAAGCAATAAGTCAATTTTAGTGGATTTATATGCTTATCTAACCCCTTTTTTGCTAATGCAATGATGTATTGAAGTGTTGGTGCCCACTGTGGGGCGAGATTTCTAACTTTTCCTCATTTTTAATCTATTTTCCACTAATTTGTACGCATAGGATTCTGTTATAAAGTCATTTCTGGTCATTCCAGATCGCATCTGAGATACACGCTCGCACCGCAAAAAATTAGGCTCTCATCCGGGATTTCCCAGATTGTTTTTGGTTTAAGATCACATCTGGGGAACATTCAGTCATATCTAGTGACAGAGGCTCACATCCTATATACGGTATCACATCCTATTATTTTGGGATTGCATCTAGTGAAATTTTTTGTGAACTTCATTGCCTAACCACTAACGTTTATGTGCTTGATTTCTTTGATCTTTTTGCAGCCTAACTAGTGCTTGCAGGTTGCATCAAAGGTTTTTCTTGGGAGTTAAAACAAAGAATACTAACGTGATTTTTTCAAGTTACCCAACCCCCATCTTGACCTCTATTGTTACATGATTTTGACACTAATAGTATTTTCCAATCTTCCACTAAACTGACTAGAGGACTATGCTCTTTTCCTTTTTAAGGAAAATCAGAAACTCACACCTTAGTTTATGGGTTGAAAGGAATTTGGAGATAACTGAACCAAGAAAACATTACTAAACTTCTTTTGGACAGTAAATGAACAACTCAAAGCACTAAATTTGTGGACTAAATGAACAAATACATTGTCTAATTTTGGGAATAAAAAATTGAATAAGCTACTTATTTAAATATTGCGGCTAAATTGAACAACATAAAATTAACTTTCAAGCATTCTATTTTCTTTAAATAGGAACAACTTAAATCAAGCACAACATTGCTTGAGGAAATGAACTATTTTCTTGAATCTGTTTTGGGAGAAAATGGCATGGATTAGGAGAGTATGCTCTTCTTCTTCAGAAGAATCAGAAATCTAGACATCCTACGCTTTCCAATCCTTTGTAAGCTTATTTAATAGTAGATGGCCTTCTGGTTGGGGAAAAAATCTCCCAGGAATGACCCAAGTGAGGATAGGTTTTATGCCAACCCTTCCAACTCACTATAAATAGTTGCTTCCTCGTAGGCTAAAGCCTAGGAAGACGGAGCCGGTTTTGTTCATAGAATTTTGACATCATTCTTTAAACATGCTTGGGTATATGTAGAGTGGAGCCGCATGAATATTTCTTGTGAGACTACCACTAGTAAATTTCACCCTATTTTTTGATGAGAAATAGTCAATTTTTCTACACGAATTGGTCAAACAGGCGACCAAAACTGTCATCGCTCTTTTTTCGTCAATTAAGCGACGATAGAACACATAGTTGAAATTTTGACCATACCAGTGGTCAAATTATCCACTGAATCAGTCCCTTGGTACTGGAAGAATAAGTCATCGAATACATAGCATTCATGTTGAATATACTAATGTAAAGGTCAAAATTGAGACCATTAGCCAGTAGAAATATCCACCAATGTTCATTGAAATGACAGTCGAATGCATAGCATTCTCGTTGAACTCACTAATATAAAGGTCAAAATTGAGACCATTAGCTAGTAGAAATATCCACCATTTGTCAAAATAGCTGTCGAATGCATAGCATTCTCGTCGAACTCACTAATATAAAGGTCAAAAATTATACCATTGGTTAGTAGAGATATCCACCAAAGTTTGTCGAAATCTCCGTCGAATGCATAGCATTCTCATTGAGCATACTAATGTGTCTGGGTCAAAAAATTGACCAATACTAACTTTTGGTTTGAAAAAATTGCGACCAGAAATGTGACATTTAGAAGATGGCATTGCTGACGATTTGAATTGGTAGGTTTGGGAGGAAGGCCTTGAAGACTAAGAATCCTGGGCACATGATGGGGAGCTTGACTTAGATGCATTTTCTCAAAAGAAGGGTCCCATGGATGAGCAGGAACCACCTCTTGAGATGTCGATGCCAATATTACCTTTCTAAAAGGAGTGGCTACCTTGGAGTCTAAAGTGAGAATAATATAAATTTAAAGGTGGCATGCTTGCTGCAGATGAAATGGGAATGCAAAAAACAATTCAGGTAATATCCCTTTTTCTATGTAATCGTGACCTACGACTGAAGGCACCTCTTACTGCGAACTCATCTAAGGTGTCAAACATTGAAGTGGGGTCCAGTAGAAAATCTAAGGTTCTGCCTCAGATTAAAACCACACTTGTTGTTTATCCAATGGTAGCAGTTATCCAATGGAGAAATGAGATTGCATATTTAGTAAATTTTAGCTATATTTTTTACGATGATTTGTTGAAATTTAGACATCAATTGGTCTATAAAATGACCGCTATTGTCGTCGGTCTTTTTTCATCGAGTTTACGTCACACTAAACCGTCATCGATATTTTGACACAAATAGGGTGAGTTTATTGACGTAAAATGTGGTGAAATGTTTGGTCTAGCTTGGACCCTACTTTCCATCGAGGTGACCAACGTCAGTCTAAATGTCGACAAACTCTGCTTGATTAAGGCGTCGAGAGTATAGCATCGGCGTCAAAAAGCTAAGTGTCATGTGTCAAAATGTCGATGAACAATGGTTGATTAAGGCGTCGAGAGTATAGCATCGGCGTCGAAAAGATAAGTGTCGTGCGCGTCAAAATGGTGACAAACAATGGTTGATAATGTCGTTGAATGTATAGCATAGACATCAATATGCTAAGTGCCTTGTGTCAAAATTTTGATAGCCTGTGCATTGATTAAGTTATGCCCGTTAGTTGAGATTCACTTGGTTTCGAGAATACTTTAATATTCTCTACTTAACAAGGCCAACCACGTGAAGGTGGAAGCTCATCTGGCCCCTCCTAGGACACTCTTATGACCCTTTACGATACTTTAAGATCTCTAAGA
>MU226906.1:3070142-3091314 GCA_018584345.1 Thuja plicata
TCATTCTTTTCCAGACTTGGCGACAAGCCGTTACTTATTAACCTTTATAGTTATCGCTATGTCGCTGGATGCTCACTTTTCATTTCAAGACCACACGACAACCTTTAGTCGCCCAGTCGGGAGATAATTTTAACTTGACCTTATCATTAAAAAGTACCCTTTCTCTATCTATAGCGACTTTGCGACATACCCTAATCGCCAAGTCGGGAGGACCTTTTCCCTGGGACACTTTTCTTTCCAAACTTCACAATCGCCGCTGGATCATCTAATTCTTTCATCGAACGGTTGTCGTGAAATTGCTGAACTATTGGGTATACCCTTAATTTATCTGGAGACCTTGCGACTAAAGGCAAAAATACCTTAGTCTTTTAATCGCTTGATTCATTTCCTCCTTCTGGCGACCTCCCAACAACCATTTACCTTATGACAGATGTCATCTGTTCTTTTGTCCACTCCATGCATACTGGAAAGCTGAATCATCACCCTGTTCTGGCGACATCCCAACTGAAGGAAATTGCTAACATGAAACGGTTAGTCACAAAATCGGGACTATTATCTCTTAATGGCCATTTGATCTTGAGACCACGCGACTGAAGAAAAACTTAACTGTTTGCCATGGCCTGATCTAGCGACCATGCGACATGAAGTAATCACGAAGTCTGAAAACATTGTTTTGAATTTTTGACTTCTCTCGCGATCACCTGACTGAGCAGTGGGTCCCATTCTTTTCAAAGTTTATAACATAAGGATCCTACAACTACCTAACTGAAGGAAATTGCCAAGTCTCAAAACACTGAAGGAATATTCGGTTTCGTAATGAGACTACGCGACACAATGGAAAAGTGAAGTCGGGAGAGGATATGGTATATTCATCCTGGGCAACGCGATGAAGTGACTTAACTTAAAGCACATTTCTTAAGTGATTGAAAAAAGTAACGATGAAACATAAGACATGACCAAGGGTTTCAAATGCTTCATTTAACACTTGGTTGCTTTAGGGTTTTTTAGGGTTTTGAGCAATTTTGGCAAGGTTTAAGTATGAAAACCCTGAAAAATTTCAGAGGGCAAGACAAGGAACAAGGTGAAGTAGCAAAAATAGGAAATACAACCAACAGCCTTAAGCTTAAACATGTTATTCAAGACCTCATTGAAGGAGGTAAGATCAAAGTGGATGGACACACTACCAATGAAGATCATACAACATTCAATAAACCATTTCCTAATTACGACAAAGGAGAAACATCCAAAGGGAAAGGTAATGAAGTAAAATACACCTATTCCAACAATGATAATGTGATCAATATGCTAGACATTAAAACCAAATCAATTAACGTGGTCACAATCAAAGGTGTTTCATTCCACTCGAATGCAGTAACATGGAGCCAAGCACAGGTCATGATCAAAGGACCCCCAAAACCAACATCAATGTCCAAAGTTCCTATTATTACTATTCCTAATCCGGCAGCAAAACACATGGTTACTATTCCTAGAGCAAAGTATGACTTCGTAGACCAATTGCAACGAACCTTTGCCAAAATTTCCATTTTTGAGTTGCTAAAAATGTCCACAGTACATAGGTAAATCCTAGAACAAGCTCTACATGCTGCTAACATCCCAAAGGATATTGATATAGACAAATTTCAAGTGATGGTCAATCACATCTCAGCACCACATTACCTCTCCTTTTCTGAAGAGGATGATAAATCTTTGACACATCCGCACAATCAACCCCTCCATATCGAAGTTCTCATTCATAAATCCCATGTTAGACGTGTCTTGATTGATGGAGGCACATGATTAAATATTTGTACTCTTAATCTCATCATAAAGTTAGGTCTTTCAGAACAAACAATTGATTCCAGAAGCAAGATAACCATTAAAGCTTATGACGAGAAAGAAAGATCCTCTAGGGGTCTTATCATTCTGCCCATCAGAGTTGGACCAATTGAAAGAAATGTCACATGTCAAGTTTTGGATCTGCCCTTAGCCTACAACATCCTATTGGGGAGGCTATGGATTCACGAAATGCAAGCTGTACCGTCTACTTACCACCAATGCATCAAGTTCCCACATAGTGGGGTGGAGGTAATAATTCCAGTCGATGCTAACTATACTTGCAACAATATCAAGGTAGGAAGTATGATTCCACATAACAAGGAGGCTATGGATGAGATTTCTCCTGAGACTACCAAGGACATGGTTATGAAAAGCTTTGGGAAAACCTTAAAACTTGAAGAAATAGGTATGAGAGAGTACAAACTGGACCTGACTCCCTCACTGAAAGAATTACCAATATCACCACGATCCTATGGAAGACCCTCCAAATCTTTCACACCTATTGCATTAAAGGAACCATAATTTCACAAGGCCACAGGCATGGTTAAGGCCTCCACATCTTGTTTAGATAACACAGAAGAATAGGCAGTCTTGGACTGGCTTTACAAAGGAGAACCAACGGAAGCTGAGGTGAAACATCTAGAGATATCCCCAGAATAGTATGGTAAAGGATATGATTTCCTCAAACAAATGGGATACAAAGGAAAGGGACCTCTAAATGACAGAAGAAGAGGACTTATTGATCCTATACCCATGGATTTCTAAAATACCAGAGACAAAATAGGACTGGGTTTTAATACTAAAACTGACGAACCTACTTCAAAAGACAACCCAGCCTCAGACAAAGGGAGTGATGAAACAGATGAACTAGAGCAGTGGTCCTATGAAAGGTTATTACATGTTGGCACAAAGAATCCCAAATATCAAGGAGAGTGCTATGTACCTAGCTTTAAGGTACCACAAGATCTTCACACCCCTTTGTTAGCACAACCTCCCATTCAAGAGGTAGGAGAATCAACAACAGATGATTCAGAGATACCCTTGATAGCAACAGCTATAGAAAGAAAACCCCGACGACAGGATTTACATCCTAACTGGGGTCAATTGGTCATGGTTTCACATAGTCTTGATCTACCACACTTTGATCCACAGGTAGCTAATCGAGTACATCAAATAACCATTGTTGAATACTTAAACAGATCTAATGATGAGGTCACTGATTCTCATGATTATGAATGGGATGAGCTATATGTCACCATAGAAGATATTGAAATAGAAACAATTCACATGTTGGCGGCTCCCTCAGCTCCTCGAGAATAGTCTAACACTACTCCCAATGACACTAATAATCCTGAAGCAGAGGAAGAGTTCCTTCTCCTCGTCAGGGATGGAGAGACTGGTACTTTCCTAAGTTTAGAGGAAGTTCTAAGGCGATAGACAAGAAGCCTCCTTTTACGGAGAGATGATGATGAGAGCTCCACTAACAAGTCACTAGAGTTTGGTCCGTATATAACTAACAATGACTCATTTTATGACGATCTAAATCTTATTGATCTAAATATCAAAGAAATTAACTTAACAGAACACATCTTATCAATTAATAGTCATGATGCTAATGCAGTGTTGTCCTTCCCCAAGTCTGATTCCTTATCCTTGATAAACCTAGACCTTATTGATTGGACTAATACAAATCCTACTCCTATCCTCAACTCTCTCAATGACTATGCTTTGGCTTGCTATCTAAATGCTTGCGAACCTTATCCTTCTTCCACCAGTGCAAGGAGCAAGAACATGTCAAAGGAGGATATCAAGCTTCTTAGTCAACAATTGAAAAATAAAAAGAAGAATAGAGCTGATGGTGAAAATCACCTTGTGGCAGTATCAGATTCTAAAAAGGTAAAAACAAAAGACGTATCTGATTGTGAAAACCTCTCTGAGGTGCCAAAAGATGATATTCTTGGTATCCTCCTAGCACACTTTCAGGAGAGATCTTCAGTGCTGATCAAACCAATGGAACCAGTCAACTTGGGCACATCTGAGTCTCCTCAAATTATTCACCTGGCACAATCTCTATCAACAGAAGAAAAGGAACAGTTCACTGAATTTCTGAAGGAAAATAAAATCAACTTTGCATGGTCCTATACTGATATGCCTGGACTCGATCCTAACTTAATCATGCATCATTTGTCTATAGCTCATGGGATCAAACCCGTGAAACAAAAAATCAGAAAAATGCATCCTCATGTTGCATTACTAGTGAAGGCGGAGCTAGAGAAGTTGTTAAAAGCAGGGTTTATCAAAGTCATTGCCTATGCAAGATGGATCTCCAATGTGGTCCCAGTATCTCTGATAAATCTATCAGGATCTAACCTGTATTCAAAGACTTAAATAAAGCATGTCCTAAAGATGACTTCCCCTTGCCTAATATCGATATGATCATAGACCTCACGACAGGCTACCAAATGTATTCATTAATGGATGGATTCTCGAGCTATAATTAGATCAAAATTGCCCCTAAGGATCAAGAGAAAACTGCATTTACATGTGCACGCGGCACCTTTTTCTATAATGTCATGCCATTTGGGTTAAAGAATGCCGACGCCACATATCAAAAAGCAATGACCACTTATATTCCACGATATGATGCATAAAAACATGGAGGATTACATGGATGACAAATTAGCTAAATCCAGAGAAAGGAGCACTCATATTGATGATTTAAGAAAGATATTGGATCGGATGGAACAATTTCAACTCAGGCTCAATCCTAATAAATGCACCTTCGGAGTCCAATCAGGGAAGCTCCTAGGATTTTTTGTTTCAACAAAGGGAATTGAAGTAGATCCTGCAAAAGTCAAAGCTAGACTAGAGATGACTCCTCCTCGCAACATTAGTCAAATGAGGACACTACAAGGGAGACTTCAATCAATCAAGAGGTTCATGTCACAACTTGCTGACAGAGCACAACCCTTTACAAAATTACTACATAAAGGGGTCACCTTCAAATGGGTCGAACACTATGAAGCCAACTTTAGAGAACTAAAAGAGTACCTAGCTACTCCTCTTATTCTTATGGCGCCCATTCATGGAAAGCCATTACTCCTCTATATTTTAGCTACAACTACGTCACTAGGAGTATTGCTAGCCCAAGAGGATGAAACAAAGAAAGAACAAGCTATCTACTACATCAGTATAACACTAGTGTCTTATGAGCTCAATTACAACATTATTGAAAAAGCATGCTTAGCAATTGTCTTCGCATCACAGAAATTGAGACACTACATGCTCTCACATACAGTAAGGCTTATTGCTAAGATCGACCCTCTAAAGTATCTTTTAAGAAAAATTGAATTACCAAGATGATTAGAAAAATGGGTCCTCATTCTAAGTGAATTTGACATTGAGTATGTGGATAGGAGAGTTATTAAAGGACAAGTCCTCATTGACCAACTAGCTGATTCACCGCTTCAAGATAATAAACCTTTGAAGATTGAATTCCCTGATGAGGCAATTATGCATCTAACTGAGCATTCATGGAAGATGTATTTTGATGGTTCTTTCATGCAACAAGGCTCTGGAGCAGGTGTGTTATTCATAACTCCTCAAGGGTACAAGATACCAAAGTCCTACAAATTGATGTTTCCATGCACCAATAACATTTCTAAATATGAAGCATTGTTAAACGGTCTTAAGCTTTCCATAGAGTGGAAGATTGTAGAGTTACACGTGTATGGTGACTCCCAGCTCATCATTATTCAAGTCAATGGAGATTATCAGATGAAGGATGAAAATTTGATGCCCTACAGACAACTAGTAGATGACTTAAAGAAGTATTTTTTCTTCATCACTTTCCAGCAGATACCTAGAACAAAGAATAGGCTGCAGATGTTATGGCTACATTGGCGTCCATATTACAACTGGAGGAGCATCAATTTTTCTATGACTTCTTGGTGGAAGAACTATCCTACCCTGCCTTTAATACCCCTAAGCACCAAGTAATCTATGCCTTGGACACCCCAGATCAATCTCGCTATGCCAAGATCATTGCTTACCTAACTGAGAAAACTATTCCTAATTATCTATCTCACAATGAGAAAAGAGCCTTCATTAGGACAACATCGTGTTACATCCTCATAACTAATAACTTATATTGACGAGGTCTCGATGGTACACTTCTTAGATGTTTAGAACTCAAAGAGTCCAATCTCATATTAAAAGAAGTCCACGAAGGTGTATGTGGGTCACATTCAAATGACTCTTCATTAGCAAAGAAACTACTCAGAGTAGGCTATTATTGGCCTACCATGGAAAAAGATGTTATTCACTTTTCAAAAACATGTCATGATTTTCAGACACATGGAAATCTCATCCATGCTCATGCCAGAGAACTTATACCTTTCATTACACATTGGCCATTTTAGCAATGGGCCTTTGACTTGTTGGACAAATATATCCCAATTCTTCAAATGGACACAAGTTCATCATTACAGCCACTTAGTATTTTACGAAGTGGGTCAAGGTCATGCTGCTAATCAAAGCCATAGGAAAACAGGTGGCTATGTTCATTCTGAACTACATTATCTGTAGATATGGGATACCCTCTTCAATTGTAACAGACAATGGGGGCCAATTTAAAAATCAAGACATTGATGACCTTTGTGAACAGTTCCACATCACTCAACACTGCTCCTCAATCTATTACCCTCAAGGTAATGGACAGGCTGAGGCATCTAATAAGAATATTCTCAAAATCCTAAACCGAACTGTAAGTAAGTCTGATAGAGACTGGCATCTACAACTAAATCTGGCACTATGGGCCTATAGAACAAGCATCAAAACACCAACAGGAGCCACACCATTTTCCCTAGTCTATGGCGCTAAAGTAGTACTACCTATTGAGCTTGAAATCCCATCTTTGCAGATATCTTTACAAGCTCTTGTTACTAATGAGCAGTAACGCATTGATCGGCTGAATTCTTTAGACCTACTTGATGAGCGTAGGCAATAGGCGTTCGATCATCTGAAAGTGTACCAAGCACGAATGTCCAAAGGGTACAATAAAAAGGTAAAGCCATGCAAGTTTGAAGTAGGAGATCTCATCCTAAAGGAGAATCCTAAGAACCAGCCTAACAGAGAGCTGAAAGGAAAATTTGAACCTAACTGGTTTGGACCTAATATTATCACTGCTACTTTTGGGACTAGATCCTATCAACTGGCTACACTTGAGGGAGATGTTCTTCCAAATCATATCAACACTCTACATTTGAAGCGGTTCTACGCTTGATGCTCGGCTAGCAGTGCCTGTACAGTGAAATAGTTCTCAGAAAATACCAAAAACATTCAGAAAATTGATCTTGAAGAAATCCAAAAAGAGTGGAAAAAGTCCTGAATAAAGGGTATCCTTGGTGAAAACCTAGTAAATAGGCACCTTGATACTACCAAAAACATTCAAAAAAGAAAAAATTGAAAAAGAGAAAAGTGCCTTGATGAGAACTTGGTAAAACGGGCAACTTGGTAGCAAAGAAAGAAAGAAAAGATGTTGCCAAGTGGTGAAAACCTGGTAATCAGGCATCACTTGTGTTCTGCACTCCATCTATCAATGCATTGTTGATACAAAGCCTTCATGATTACACCTGTGCTAAAAATGTTGACTTCATTTCCTAAAACTATCTTATCCTCGCTTGGGATTTGTCTACGTTTTTGTCTTAGGATCAAGTCATTTTTCACTTGGGACATCTTTGCTAGTCTGATAGGTTGTGTCTGCTAGATCGTCATAGGATGGTTTGCCTTGTGATACAATGCTTCTTGATGCTTTCTCCAAACTATTACTTTCACAACACAAGGATGACACAAACATTGCACTACCATGAACGATGTTCCTATGACCTACATTGGATTGAAAACATGAATGAAGTTGTACTCAGACATGGAACACCTATTTTCTTGAATTCTGACTTTTTGATTGATGAATCTATGTTGTGCTTGAAAAATGAATCAATAGTATTTCTCAATACTTCCTAAACACAGTTTGATATTGGTTTGATTATGACTCTTTTATGAACCCATGATGTTTTCACTAGGGGAATCTAAGTAGCTATGAATTTTAATTGATTGATTTACAATTGATAGTTGTTATGTCTTCTGAGTTTCTCCATGACGTCTACGCAAAGAAAAAGAGTCGCAAGGACAGGGGGCATAATTGTTTCTTGGTTTTCTGCATGTGGTGATTGTTCCACATGATCCTATAAATTTCACCTAACTTGGATGTTTATGGTAAGAGCTACCACTATGGGTGGATAGCCCCATATATCTCAATCTTCGTTATGTGTAAACTATGGTGAGTTTGAAACAATTTTCTTGTCTATTTTCTAAAGTCAGATTCTTGCTAAGGTATACGAATCATAATGTACCCAAGGACATGAATTTCCAGGGTCATTGTAGGTCCAGTATCTTGCCTTACACAAAATCTGATATATTAAAAGGAAGGTGACTATCTTGTTATCCAGGCTTCTATGCCTTGATGCCTAAGTCTATTTCTGACATTTCAATAAAATATAGTATTCATACTTTCATAATATTAGTGGGTATTAGTGATTGTTGTACTATCAGGTGGTATCCGTTTTGAAAAGCGCCCAATGATGATAAAAATGTCCAATATCTGCCAATCAGTGACAAGTCCTAAGAGTCTGCATATAGTTGCATTTAAAGATTGCATGGTGCATTTGTGAAAGAAGTAAAAGCATAAGGAGTTTGTGCTCAAAAATAATTTCTATCTTCTTCTAAATACCAAGTTTAAAACATCCAATTACTATCACTGATATTTTTATCATTGCACATCCATAGCATACATTTTGCATTCATAAAATGAAACAGGAAGAAAATACAAAAACAAATCATTTATGCATTTTATCTCTACATCCTAAGTGCATCCATACATTTTACTTGCATAAGAAAAATAAAAAACACGCATTTGCATACACACATAGTATCATTTAAAACATATTTATATCAGTGATAAATCAAAACATGCATAAAATGATGTCATCATCTAAAATCAAACTCATCATACGACCAAGATCTAATCACATGTGCAAATCAAGATCTAATCACATGTGCAAATCCATCTATCAAAGAAAATAGACATCATGAAACATATCAGAACCAGAGAACAACTGCATCATATATATATCTCAATCGGGAACCAAATCAAAGGTACCTAAGGTATTTTGTGCAGCACAGTAACATTTCTACGACAACTCCTGAAAATGAAGAATTCCTACATTTATTCTGAAAATCCGTCAAATTGCACATTTTATCATAAATCTTGGTCTGACATCATTTTATCAATCCCACCACTCACATTTTCATGTGATTAACTTGGTATACCATGTGTTTATTCTTAAACACCCTCTCTTTTTCACTTCTTCTACTTCGTTCTTTCTTGCCCTAACCACTTCCTGCAAGTGAACCATTCTTTCCACTGAGGGATTTTGTTTCTTTCCTTCGATTTCGTTCCTGAGGGGGCAGGATCACACTATCATCAATTAAATTCTTGCTCGAAACAACATTAAAACGACTTCGTTATCAAACAAACTAGGGGCATGATAGTTTCCTTGAGTAAGTTTGAACTGTTGGATAGAAGGCTTTGGTTCTCATAAGCTGTATATCTTGTGTTTCCTCATTTTAAAAGATTCTTATTAAGCTCTAGGCAGCTTCATACTGGCTTTTGGATGACAACCAAGTTTGAAATCAGTATTATCAATTTTGGACGACGACCAAGTTCAGGATTGGTATCTTTTAAAAATCTTTTATTGACCTTTGGACGACAACCAAGTTCAAAATCAATTCTATCAGTTTAGTTCAATCAAGTGTGAGACTGATCTCATCAAGCATTTTGTTCAATCATGAACGAAATTCTCAAACTTTCTAAAGTCAAAATCAAAAACTTTCTTTGAATCAATGTGTTGCTCGCACATCAATTCAAAGAGGGGCAAATGTAACCACCTGGATTTGGTCTGCTCAAACTATAGACCCTATTTTCCCTAAGTGTGATCATACCCCCAATTATGTCACAACAATGTTACTTTGGCATAATTTATTTTAAATTAGATTTAATATCCTAGGTGATTTTTATCACTAAATTATATTAACTACTACAGTCATACAATTCAAATCAATTCAAACCAATTTAAACAAATCAAATTCAAAAACATGGATATAGTATTTAATCATAAAGGAATTAAATAAATCTCATGTGTCTCATCACTTGCAAATGAACCCATTCTCCTAGCCTAATTAATTTAATTAAATTGGCTATAGTCCTATTGATTATTAAAAAACAATTAAATGTTTAAATAATTAATATCCTATTTTTGAATGAATTAAATAAGTTTAATTCATTTCATTAATATTCCTCTAAACCCCTAACCTAACCCACTTCAACCACTTTGACCCTGGGTTTGAACCTATCTCAACCCATTCACCCCATGCTAATTTAATCATAATCCTAATTCTATCCTAACCCACCTCCTAATGTTGTCACATTCCATTAAGGAATGATTAAAGACTCAACCCACTTGAGAAAGTCAAGGAATCTCAAGATTCCTTCCCTCAAGTTCACTTTCTCAAGCCACTCTCTTACACCCTTCCCATGCTTCTTTAAGGTTTTCATTAATGCCTCCTTAATGAAGATTCATAAAGCCCATGTCTCCACCATGCCTATTGAATGTCTTTGGCATTTATTGCTCTTACGCGCCGTTAATGAGTTTTTCAACTCCATTAATGCACCTTGTCCCCCCTCTTTCTCCTCATTCTTCTATAAATAAAAGGTGTTTTTGAACACAAATAAGCCTTCATCTTAGATTAAAATTGCATTGTTATGTTGTTAGAATAAACATAGATTCATATCACATTTCATATTTCATGCTTATGCATTGTTAGTTTCATGCCTTTTTTAGAGCTAGAATGCATGTTATTTAGATATCTTTCTCATTTTAACTTAAATATTTCATGCTAGGATGTATATGTCACTGAAAGAGGCATAATCTGAGGGCTATTATGTTATTTTTCATACTCTTCCTAGTTAGAAAGTAATAGGTTGATTTTAGTGGATTTATATGCTTATCTAACCCCTTTTTCGCTAATGCAATGATCTATTGAAGTGTTGTGTCGTAGGTAATAGGTGCACAAATATACACACAACCCCAATGTACAAAATGTTGCTACTGATAATACACCGAATACACACACTATGGCAACTGAGACACCTGTAGATATAGATAAGGTAAAGGTTGATGAACCTACTTACACTAAGGGACAACAACATGAAGAGCCACTGTCTGACCCTATCAATGTACAAAAGACACGAGACACACAAAGTGAAATGCAACATGAATCAAATCTTAAGGAAAAGACTCAAGAAATACAAAAGGATGAAAAAAATAAGAAGAGAAACCCATAGAAGAAGTAAAAGAAGAAGAAAGTATATCTAGTACACATACCGAGTCACCTGATGCAACTAAGGCATAATGTTCCAAACGCTCTACTGGTGAGAGAAGATTGATTGAGAAAAATAAGAGAAAAAAGAGGAAGCAAGTCATGGATTTGAGCAAGCCAATCATCATACCAAAGGTAGACCCAAATATGATGAAGCCCAAAGAATTATGTATTTATGTTGAGATTGTAGCTCAAAAGGTTGACCACGATAAGTTATTGGAAAAGAAGAAAAAGGTAGACATCTTAGAAGATGTAAAGGAGGTTTTCCAAGAAATTATTCCTGAAGTTACAATTGATGAATCTGAACCCCTACTAGACCAAGTTGGTAATTTAGTCCAACATATCAAAGGACAAAACAAGGACATGACTGAATACATGTTAAAGATTCACAAGGAGTCTATGGAGAAGAAGTTGATGGAAGATTTATTGAAAGAAACTAATGTTGAAAAGGTAACTCTTTCCGAGTTATGTACAGATATTGAAAACAAAATCACATCCATCAGAGAACTATTTGAAAAGTTTTGTAATCTTTCAAACTTTACTGGTGAAATCAAGAAGGAAGCAAAGATTGAAAAAGAGTTGACTGAGCAGCTTAAGTAGTTAACTAGCGAGCCTGGAGCATTCTAGAGTTACTACTCTAAAATTCAAGAACTCATAGGAGTTCAACTTTCATTTAGACAGGAGGAGGATAAGCTTAGATTGGAGTTGCTTGAACTGCAAGCATTATTGATTCCCCATATCTAATCGATGCAGATACACCTGAAGAGAGCCAAAGACTTAGCCAATTATCTAGATGTTAGCTCACTAGACAATATTGTTGGCTTAACTGCAGATATTACCGAGCACATTGTTATAATTCAGAATCTCTGCGACACATGATAGACTGCACTTTTAGGGATACAATAGAGGTATAGACATCTTTTTGAGAAATAAGTTTTACTTTTGGCAGTTTTTGTCAAAAAGGGGGATAGTTAACTATGTATATATGTATATGTAATCATGGTAAAAAAAAATTATATATGGGGAAAATAAATAAAAAAGGATATGTATAGAGTGTAACATCTGAGGGGGAGTTACAAATTTTGATGACTTTGAAATTTTTTGTCAAAAATGCCCAACTAATGCCAAAGGGGGAGATTGCTATTTCTATAAGATATATTTTATTATCATTAGTTTATGTCAAAGTCATAGAGTCAAGAAGAACCATTCGGGGAAAGGATTTAGTAATATATTTGACTAGTCGACAATTCACACTGAGACAATCGATAAAGTCATACATAAGAGAGAAGTCAGTAAAAGTACAAAGAGTTAAAAATCAAATATCGAGCACCTATAGTTACAGAGTGTTACTTTACACCGAATACAATGCAGGACACCAAGTGGATAATCACTGAGTATTGAAGTTCTTTTAACCGAGTTGAAAAAGTTACTCAACCGAGTTAGACAACGAGTCACAAACGCAATCAGGTCACATTTAATGCTTTGTTATAACATTAATTACATTACTACAAGCATCTATAACAGTTTGTTACATGATTAATGATTCAAATAAATCAGAGTGAAGATCTAAGGTATAGATCAAGCGGCAAAAGAAAGTTTGCTAGTACCAAGAAAAACAACAAGCACCGAGGTAAAAGTGACATGGTCACTGAGCGAAAAAGAAGATCTAACAGTTAAGAATGATTCATGACAACCTAATGCATAAGATTGAGAGACATAAACTCTTATATATAATGGATGATTTACAAAGAAAAAATAGATAGAGAGGAGGTTGATATTGTTGAAGAAAGTTGTTAAGAGTTATTGTTTTTGCTGAGAAAGTTAAAGGAGTTATTTGAAGAACAAAGATCAGAGCAGAGAGCATCGAGCAAAAATTCAACTACAACAGAGAAGAAACAAGGAGTGTTACAGTTTGAGATTGAGGTAACACATATCAGAGCACATAGAGTCTGAACAACATTTACATTTGATGTATTTTTACAGACATTGTTGAGTTATTTATACTATTGTATTGAGAGCTTTAAATCCCAATACTGGGTAGATCTTAACCGATCTTATATTTGTAAAACCTTTAACAGGGTACATCTCTAAGCATAGAGTTTGTAAAAATCCTCTAACTAGGTAGACCTAATAAGTATTTTTATACTATTGACCGGGTAAGCTATCAAAATGGCTAAACATTATAAGCTCTAACCGAGCACCCTTTATACTGCAGTTAGTGAATTTTGTGGGTGTCATCCCCACCACAGTTTTTCCTCTAACCAAGGATTTTTGCATTACCAAATCATGGAGTTATGAGTTCTATTGTTTATTGTTTTGATGTGATGTTTTATATGATTTATATTACTTTCATTTTAAAGTTTTGAACTCGATAAACATCAAGCAACAATATATGGTTTATAAGCAATTTCAGTTATAAAGTTTTTAGTGGTACTGATTCACCCCTTCCCTCTCAGTCCCAACTTTCCATAGTCATTCCAACAATTTAAGAATAACAGTAAAACTGATAGAATAGATAATGACAAGTGGTAGATGATTTGAATATCTTTTCAAAGCTATGTTGTATATTGTGTCATGGTCACGAGATATGGTGGTCAACAGTATTCAGATGCTATAGTTGCAACCACAACTACTCTGAGTGACCGGTGTGCAGGATAGGTGATAGAAAAGATAGCATTGTAACAGGGTACAATATTTGTGTTCTTGAGCGATAGGTGATAAATCCTTGATCGATGATCGATGTTAAGGTTTTGGTGGAATCGATTGAGTTAGTCACGAGATGGTGATGTGTCTTCATGATTGAAGGTGATGATCTGGCATCACATTTATTGATGCTAGCGTGTGGAGAAGATTCTTGAGGAAGCTTATGTTTGGTCAAAATGTGTTTGACTCCTTGACACAACATTCGATGTAAATTGTTGTATTAGCTGACCCGGTCTTGGAAATATGTTTTATTCAGTTAATTTTATTATGTGGTGCATTAGATTTGAGCAGGATGTTTGAAATTCTAGTTTAGGGATTGATTACAGTGGTGGACTTAAAAGTTCAGTATATAATGGATAAAATTGAAGGTTAAAACTATTGGTCATGTGTTGACAAAGTGCAGTGTAAGGTGCATGTTACGATCAAGCCAGGGAAGAGTTAGGTATGCTCAAAAGATATTGTGTGCTTCAGTGGATCTGATAAAGCAGAGGTAGTGATATTCTACAGATCATTCTTTCTGTTGTTCCCTAATAGTTTCATTAGGTTAAATCCCTTAGCGGGGTAGATCCTAACAGATCTTTGTTGCAAATTCTCTAACAAGGTGACACTTTGTCAAGTGTTTAAAGTCCTCTAAAAAGGCTACTCTTAACATGGTAAAGGTCCTAACAGGCCTAAGGTAAATCCCTTAACCAGGTAGCACCTAACAATGCTGTTGTAAACTTCTAATAGGGTTAAGCTCTTCATAGGGCGTACTTCAGAAGAGTGCATCATTTAGTGGGCAGATCACTGATTCACCCCCATCTCAGTAATATAACCTCAGGACTAACATAACCGTGATCTACTTAAATTGACAACTTCCAAGTAATATTTCTAAAATATCAAAAGCAATTTTTTAGCAAGATATGTGCAAAAACCAAATCTACTACCAAACATATAAAATTTTATATCTATATTTTAGCTACAGTGAAGTTCCCAATGATATTCTCTCCAAGAAAAATATAAAACAATTTAAAGGAAATCAATATATGGTCTTGTGTTTCAAGGAAAAAAATTCTTTACTATATCTTACTTTTTAACTATGTAAGTGTCATAATATTAGAGAAAAACCATGAACTAAGTTGTAACAAGCACCTATAGTTGACCACTTATTCTAGTTTTCCATGGTTTAATTGTAGCTATGTTGCATTTATGACAAACACAAATAACGATAATTGAAGTTATAAGAAGAAATCACACGAGTGGAGCCACAATCCAATGCTTTAATGAAGTTGACTTCTTTGATGGATTGGAATATAAAATAGAGATGATAGAATTCCTTGGATCAAGAGAAGGTATTTGTGTCAGAAGATATAGAGAGAGGTGAAGGTACCAATGAGGGTCTAGAATAAATAGAGGAAGATGCAGATGAGGGTGAGGTAATCCAAGAAACCACACTAGTTTTCCATGGTCTAATTGTGGTTCTATATCTGACATATAGAACACATGCCTGCAGAAGATATCATTAAAAAACTATATAGGAGGCCCACAAAACTACACATTAAATTTAAATATAAAACAAGCTCTTGAGATTACACTTATTGGTAAATGACACCCAAAAGTGTCAAATTAAAGCTAAAAGTGGTTACCAGGATTTGCAAGAGAATTATTTTTGAAAACATAAAGGCCACTAGCCTGCACAAGTTCAACCATGCAAAAAAAAATAGTAAGAGCTCCTGATGATCAGCTGATATGTAAAATTCTAATGAACTTCAATGATAGAATTTCTTTATAAAAAAATTTTCTTTAATGGAAGGAAATTGATGCCCTATTTAAAATTATTTTCAACAACAAGGAACTTACACTGTCGAACATAGTGCAAGGAACTTACACTGTCGAGCTTACCTTTCCCAAATAAGGGAACAAACCATTACCCATGTACACTTTTTTGATTCAACATAGTACAAGGATATCATATATTATTAGAAAATCTAAAAGTGTTAATTCTAACTACGTGTTTCTTTATATTTCTCATCAAAAAAGTAGCCAATGGGATACCTGCCTGTATTTATATAGTGCATTCTCCCTTAAAAAAATGTTAGCTTCTAATCCTATGGTGCCTTATTAGATTCAACTGGTCTTCCATCTCCCAATATATCCCACTAAAAGAAGCAAGATAAATATTTGTCAATGGTGCCAAATTTAAAATAAATATTACACGAAAATGGACATTCTACAACAAACTTGAACAAAATTCATGGCATTTTATGACCCAATGGAATACCTTATTCTTTCCAACATGGTTATCATATCATGCTTCTAATGGATTAACAAAGATTTAAAAACAAACATCACAAGTTGAAACCCATCAAATACAAATCCTTCTATTTGCTTGGTAGTCAAACCTAATGCCTTTTCCCTTGATCTTCTTGTTCAGCTTTGCATCCAAGGTGTTGTCAATGTGAACAAGATAAACTTGTACAAGACACCTCACTTGCACAAGAAGATTTATATCATTCATATTGAGGCCACCTTTCTCTTATTTCAAGAATAATTAGCTTAGATAATTTACTCAATTAAATTAACTATTTTTCCACAATCCATCAATTAATAACAAGGCTTATGGATTTGATTATGTTTTTCTTTTTTTGCATCTAGAAGCCTTGTTATTTATTTACTCAATTTTCAGACAAGTACCAATTGCAGTTGGAAACCATCACATTTCTTGTCAGCCACAAATGCACTATACAAAGAAGCTCTTGTAATGCCCGATACAAAAAATGTACATAATATGTAATGTATAGTACAAACTATCTATGAAGTCACAGTGGGTTTTCTTTGAAATGGGAAATAAATGAGCATCTACAGTTTTTATAGTGGGATCTACCGGCCTATACCTAAAGTTCCACAACTTGATATTGATTTTTAAAGTAGAAGAATCCTATTTCTTTTTTCCAACTACAAAAGCTTATTTTATGGCTGAAGAATTGATACCTCACGAATAAATCAGACATATTTTATTGAGCTTTACAAGAGCTTCTTAATTGTATTCATTGTATTGGGCATTATACAAGGTTTATTGAATGTCCCATATTGAGAAACTCCTCTAATGCCCAATACAAAGAAGCTCTTGTAATGCCCAATATAATGTGCCTGATTTACTCTTGAGTAATAAAGGTTCTTCATCCATAACATAAGCTCATAATATAAAATCAACCTCTAACGAAGAAAAAAAAGTAAACCCTCACAAGAAAGCGAGGTACAATGATGAAGAGCATGTAACTTTATTGCTAAAATCATTCATTTTGCTATCATAACACTAGATCTCATACACACACTTCATAATCTCATTTCCATTGCAACAAAACAACATATCATTAAGTAACAACCTAGAAAATTCACCAATATCCCCACAAGAGAAATAAATCTATGTAAGCAGCAGTCTTGACTAATGATCTGAAACTACAAATAAAGTAATAATGAAACCTCTTTTTACATGAAACATATTTTCTAAAACAAGATTAGCCTCAACCCAAGAACTTGAAGTCTGAAAACTTACCATGATTGACATTCATAGCTTACATTTCAACAACGAGTAGTCATCGAGTGAGAATAGTACTATGACCCACAAATCAAATTCTTCATCATTGCAATGAAATATGGCAGATAAAGTATGTAGAAAATTTTGTTTACACTTTAGCCTATCATTGCAATGAAATTTTAGCATTTTCAATATCTGGCATACGTCAATATTATAATACAATTCATTATTCTTCTATTAAAATGTTTCTTTATAGACATTTTGCTCTCAAAATGCCAGAAGATATCACTCCCCAAAATAAAGGAAAATGATTAGATTCCAAAGTGTTTAATCTTGACCTTGAAGGTCAGTGATTTTTCATCAGTGTTCTAAAACCTGAAAAGAAAGGTAATTTAACACAATATTCGTAAGCATATGACTACAATGAAAGATAATGATACCTGATCAATCTGAGAAGTAACATCTTGTTTCCACTTAAGTTCATATTCCAGGCCCTGCATTCATAAGAAAAAAAAAAAAAAACAGAGTAGATATTTGCCAATTAATCAAAAGAAAACCATGTAGCATACATAGTTAATTTCATGGAAGCAATAGAGTAGTGTACCATTCATTTCTAGGTAAACCTAAAGTCGTCCCTGCAACATACATGGTACTTGATGAGGGTACCATATCAAACTGCTTTGAATTATTTTTTTTGGAGAGACATATTTCTGCCATCAGAATGCAAAGATTTCCCATAATTGTCAATTTCCATACTTTTCCTAGATTGAGAACCTTCAATCATTGTGTTGAACTTCTCTTGAAAAGAGCTTGTTTCTCCACTAGAAACATCTGTCTTGTTTGCATGACCAGATGCTCGAGTTGTTCCTCCACTAAGAGATTCTTGTGGCACGTTGCCTTGCAGCTATTGGTTAACTATGAATGCGCTTAGTTGGAATATGAGCACCTGCGTTTAAATTGGCAGAAGATGTTGTTCACTTACCATTCATTGCTGTTATTAAAGGCATACATATAATTGTTTCTGTAATGTTGCATTGGTGAAAATCCATGGGATTCTCCTGAAGGAGTTCTACCATGAGCCTTTGGCTTTTGATAACTTTTCTACCCTCAAAATCACTTCATAAATATTGTGCTCTCAATTCATCACTTAAAAATAGGATCTCTCTCGAGGAGAAAATCTTGAACGAGAACCAATGTCTTCAACATAATCACATAACAAATATTTAAAGAGCACTAATAAATCAGTGTTGGCTTCACTACCTATTTGAGTAAGTGTACTAGGTTTTAGTTTTTATTGACCTAACAAAAGATCTGATTGGTTCCTCCAAATTGCAAGGCCTTTTTTTTTTTTGGTGAAAGTTAACCCTGCAATTTTGATGTCCTTTCTATGTAATTATAGGGGTTTGATTAATAATTGAAACATTCTTCATTTGCTGCATGAGTTGGAATTAAAATGCAGCCAATTATAACCAGTGGTTGTGTAGTTTTAGGGCAAGCAATTTTATGCTAAATTGGGGTTGTGAACAACTCTTTGTGAACAACTCTTGAAGAGAATGTTGGATAATCTTGTAAATAAAAATGATAAGATGCATGATAATAAGAAAAAGAGACTAGATAAGAAGCTTAGATCACGAGGATCCCTTTGACAAGAGGAATTTTATAGAATGAATTTGAAAGTAATTAATTAACAACATATACTATGAAATATAACTTTTATAAAAAGAAATCAACTTCAGAAATTTGACATTAAAAATTCAATCTAGGATGGGGACATGAAAAGGCTTTGGCTCCAAATATACCATGGTTTATAAGTCTCTAAGAGTTGGAGTTTGAGGTTGATAATTCTAAATCAAGAGTATCAAAATGCAATGTATTTGCATAAATTTTAAATTAGAAATCATCAAGTAATTTTTTTTAATGAATCAATGTTAAGTAATAGAAGATTGACTACAAAATTAACCAAAGAATTTTTGAAGTAAAAAGATGATTGTAATTTTTTTAAGAAAATGAATGTTATCATAAAAAAGAAGCCTGCAATCAAGAAGGCCTCTATTACTGTTATGCCATTTAATATTTGTAGTTGTTGAACTATTTTTAATATTTTATTTCTTTGTCTACACTTTATAGCTGTTCAGTTATACACTTAATTTTTTATTTCATTTCTGTCTACCCCTTACACCTGCATCTATTGTTAAACTTTATATCTATCATATACAAAATTGAATATTATTTTTATGGTTTGCATGAAATGCACATCTCTATCAATCTTCCTAGATGACGCAAGTCCCACACATATATCAATATAAACATATATCAATATAAAGACTAAAACTAAGCCTTTAGATGAAAAAGAGAATAAGATTGTTTGCAATAGAAATTAAAGATATATAAATATAACATATAATTTTCATATTTTAATGACAAGGATGCCAAGTTTGTATCCTAGATTTATAAATTTTGTTTTCTTTCTCACACCTCATTGCATACATGGAAGTATGGTTGCAGTAAAGAGAGAAAGGGACAAAAGAGAATAAACAATTTACAGTTTCTTCGTAATGGTGATCAACCAATCAGAACAAGAACATCTATACATATAAATGTCTGTAACTTTCTCATCCAAACACTCCAACAAAACTTGATCCAAATCCTATATGGGCGATCCCCATTAAACCAAAAAAAACCAAGATACCATTGAAATGCTAAAGCCTTACCTGTGAGGAGTTACGATAGTTTCAATAAAGTGAAGATCATCAAACTTAGACGTAGAATTATCTCATTACATGATCTGAATAGTAATTCAGACAGTAATTCTTCAAATGAGTGTCTCTCTAAAATGTCTGTTTCCCACTGCAATACATTAATCAAATGTAAAATCTATACAAAAAGAAAACTAATTTTAGTACTACTTAGAATTTACTATAAAGACCTTCATAGAAAATTTATAGTTACAAACTCACCTTGTTGAGGAGATTGCACTGATCTGAATGTCGCTTGTTTTGGCAAAAAGATGATTCCTCTCTATACACACTTTTTAGAAAAAAGTGTAAAACAATGGCAAGGGACTTACCTTAAGATTTACCTTTCAATATATGCCAATGAGAAAAACACAGGTAGAGCTTGCGGAAAAAATAGTATGAAACCCTACAAAGCAATAGTTTTTTTTAAAAAAGAAACAAAAAGTACAACAAGACACTCCCATTTTAAAAAGTATAACAAGACAATCCCATTTTCCACCAAGCTAGAAAAATCAAAAGAATTGAATAGATGGAAACATATCAATGTTGAGGGATAGCTAAAAAAATGTTATGGCACATAGCCCATGGGTGATACCACAATAGTGGGTTACACTTTTCGGGAGGAAGGAATTCGTCCCGAAAAGCGTGACCCACTAAAACAACTTTATTTGTTTCGATCGAAAATGCTAATTACTTTCGATCGAAATAGACTAACTTTCGATCGAAAGTACCTAAACTAGGTACTTTCGATCGAAAGTTACCTAGTTACTTTCGATCGAAAGTAACTAGGTTTACATTAGCGGAAAAACCCGCCGAAACAGTCATTGTGACTGTTTCGGCTGGGTTGAAAGTGACAGTGGCTGCTGGCTTCCGTTTCATCAAACGT
>MU226906.1:3105904-3117097 GCA_018584345.1 Thuja plicata
GCCCCAGACTCTACCAGTAAATCTCCTGTAAGTTTAATTTTTTCCTAATCCTGCTTTCGCCCAACTCTTGAGGGAGTAGGAAAAGAGACTTTCTTAAACGGTCTTTGCATCAAGCCCAAAGCAAGAGAAGATCCCTTTCCTTTACCAGAGGCAAACACATCCTTGACCAAATCTATCAGAAGAATATCCCTTTCCTGTGGAGCAGGAGAAACCACAAGGGCACCAGACTCAGGGCCAATAGGGGTCTCCGACTTCTGTTGAACTACTACATCTTGGTTGCCATTAAGAATAGAACTCCTCCCATCTAAGCCAGTAACCCCACACTGAGCATCTGTAGGAATGCCTTCTTCTATGACCATGTTGTCTAGCACCTCAAATCAATTGAACCCTGAGTCCACTTTCCGATCTAGATGAGGTCGCTTTTGACCCCTTCCCTTAGCACGGTTGCGAGCAGGGATAAAACCATCCTTATCAGGACCAGTAGTGTTTGTTGGCCCTTGCCCCTGACTTGAAGTATTCATCTGAGCTTTCCCTTTACCAGTACTATCAGTCTGAACTTTCCCTTTTCCAATACTAATAGTTTGACCATTCCCCTTACCATCATTAGCCATCCTTGGGCCTGAGAACTCGCCAGGAGTACCATTGCCTTTAGAGGCTTGAGGGCATTGGCGCTGTAAATGACCATACTCATGACAAATGCGGCATCAGAAGGGAAGGGATTCAGAGTCTAGCTGCTGAATCCAAGAAGAAGAGCCTATGCAAATTTCCAAAGAATCTGGCAAAGGATTATTTAAATCAATTTCAACACAAATACGGGCATAAGAAATAACCTTTTTATCCAGTGATTGATGTGCTATAGCAGCCAGCTTCCCAAGCAAAGTAGCAATCTGTCGAAGGATATCCTCGCGCTAGAACTCCAAAGGAAGCCGCGGTAGGCGGACCCAAACAGGAACCCTCGAAGGGAGATCCTCAGCAAAATTGAACCCCGTATGCCAGGGTTTGATGAAAAGTCCCACATGGTCATAAAAATATGGGCCTCCCTCAAAGACCCGGTCCCGATCTGACATGCAAGAGAAAGCCACCAAAAAGTAGCTATTACTAGCCAGCATAATATCCATATCACCTTCCACCTGCCACGAACAGCGAATCCAGGCTTCCAGAGCCGACAGGGAAATCCGGATACCAAGAAACTTGCATATCAATGCATGTTTGGCCAAATAGTCCACATCTTCCATTACTGCCTCCGGAGGGATAACCAGCACAGGCCGATCCTGGCTACGCGGAAGGTAGCCATTAACTTTATTCAACTTTGAGCTCTCTCCAACATAAAATGTCTCCTTCGCCTATGAGCTCACCCTGGGAGAAGATCCACCACCAGCTGAGGCTCCAGCAAGAATGAGACTCTTGGAAACCCCATTCGCGACCATCAGAGCCCAGCAAACCAACCAAAGAATTTTTGAAGTAAAAAGATGATTGTAATTTTTTTAAGAAAATGAATGTTATCATAAAAAAGAAACCTACAATCAAGAAGGCCTCTATTACTGTTATGCCATTTAATATTTGTAGTTGTTGAACTATTTTTAATATTTTATTTTTTTTGTCTACAGTTTATAGCTGTTCAGTTATACACTTAATTTTTTATTTCATTTCTATCTACCCCTTACACCTGCATCTATTGTTTAACTTCCATATCTATCCTATACAAAATTGAAAATTATTTTCATGGTTTGCATGAAATGCACATCTCTATCAATCTTCCTAGACTACGCAAGTCCCACACATATATCAATATAAAGACTAAAACTAAGCCTTTAGATGAAAAAGAGAATAAGATTGTTTGCAATAGAAATAAAAGATATAATAAGGAAACAATAATTAGTATGGAAAGAAAGTGCACAACATTTCTATAAGAAAATTAGCTATTCATATTTGAATAAGTTCTTTTAAATTGTAGATTGAATTCTCAATTCACATTACTCTTTTTGTCATAGTTATTCAATGTGATGTGTTGAAGATGCTTGCATTTCACACTTTTAATTCATCATGATTCCATAAATCATTGCAATTAATTTGTTCACCTATTTCAACAAAATACACAATACAACAAACTATGCTCGTAGATGTACGCTCAAACAAATATTGCAATATAAGGGACTCATCTAAGATGGCCTTAGCAACGGAATTTGTTTTATTTTATAGATTTTTAGGTCAGTGCCTTTATAAGAAATTTGACGATTCCCTTTGCAATGTTAGTGTCTGTGTAGACAAGCCTCTCTACACAGGAAAGCTTACTCTTCTTTTACCAATGTTAGCAGGCTTTTGTGACTTTAGTTGCATGCTGCTTTTGGCAAAATCAAAAAGGATCTATTTGGTACTAATTTGGTATGAGTTAAGGCTCTGTATGGAGAAGAAGATTTTACCAAACTACATACTTCACCAGATGAAATTTTATAGTTCAAATATTTGTAAAGATGAAAATTTTACAGTTCATATATTAGCATGGAATGTTTCTGAATTTGACTACACAATTTTAAACAGTTGAATATAAAAACATATATGCTAATTTCTCTTTTGTAAGAGTAAAAGAATGAAATGAAAGAAAGTAAAATAAAAATCTTTAGAAAATATGAAGTTCTAAAAATCATTCAAATGAGAAAGAGGAAGACATATAAAAGGTTGGGTTTGAAAATTTTCTTCAATACTAAATGAGGCCTTATATTACAATAACATATAATTTTCATATTTTAATGACAAGGATGCCAAGTTTGTATCCTAGATTTGTAAATTTTGTTTTCTTTCTCACACCTCATTGTATACATGCAAGTATGTTTGCAGTAAAGAGAGAAAGGGACAAAGGAGAATCAACAATTTACAGTTTCTTCGTAATGGTGATCAACCAATCAGAATATCTATACATATAAATGTCTGTAACATTCTCATCCTCGTTAAACCCCAAAAAAACAAAGATACCATTGAAATGCTAAAGCCTTATCTGTGAGGAGTTACAATAGTTTCAATAAATTGAAGATCACCAAACTTGGACACAAAATTATCTCCATTACATGATCTGAATAGTAATTCGGGCATTAATTATTCAAATGAGTCTCTCTAAATTTTGTGTTTCCCACTGCAATACATAGATCAAATGTAAAATCTACCCAAGAAAAACTAATTTTAGTACTACTTAGAATTTACTATAAAGCCTTCATAGAAAATTTAGAGTTACAAACTCACCCTTGTTGAGGAGATTGCACTGATCTGAATGCCGCTTCTTTTGGCAAAAAAGATGATTCCTCTCTATACACTTTAGAAAATAGTGTAAAACTTCTAGATGTCCTCAACTTATATATACTGTTCCCATCACTGATATCAACACACTTATTCAATATCCATGGGACAATTTAGCCTATCTGCATTTCATTTAAATCTACACCAATAACTCAAATAAATATAGAAAGCGAGACAAATATAACCCAAAGTAGCCATTAACAAATGGGAAGCTCCAGAAACTATAAGAAAGAATATATCCCCCAAATCTGTAAAATAACAATGGGAATACTATAATTCTCCAATATAAATTTCGTTACCTTGTAATCTAACTTGCTATAAAAATAATGAAAAATAACAGATAATTTTCATCCAAAGGAAGAAGCCTCTAGATTGAATCCACAGTCCTAATAACTTAACTTCCGTCACCAGTGGTCAATTTTCTTACAAAAGCTTCGTAATGCATTCGACAACCATAAACTTCATTCTGCATCATTTAGCTCTATATAATTTCTAATCTAAAATCCAATAACTATATGTAATCCTAGATTGTGAAAGGATTCGCTACAATATTAGGGGTTCAAACAAGAAATGGTGAAGTAATCCAACTGGCATTTACAAAATAAGAAAATTTAGAAAAATATCAAAATTTAAAACCAATAGAAGCCCACAATCCATAGCGGGGCTTCAAATGACAAGATTTTGATTACTCACCCAATCACCATCGAAGCATTCTAAATTTATTTGTCCAATAGAGGGCATTGAAATTTTATTTTGTCATTTCTACATTTGTTCAACATTGACCCTTCTGTGCCAGCGATACCAAAACACCCAAAATGACAAAAGCAATGACTAGTCAAAACCATTCAAACCCTATGAAAATCTAAACGAGTAACTCAAACAAACAAATACTAATTAAGAGTTCCCTTCGACATACTTACCCTCTATAAATCTAAAACCACTAACTTATCTCACTAGACAAGGATGACATTTACCTACTTGAGGCCAATGTTAAGAATTGTAATGGGGGCATATTAACCTTGTTTCTCTTTAGGCATAGAATAAACAAAAAGGGAAAATAAATACCCGCGAGAAATCGAAATGGGTATGTGGGGAACATTATTGAGGCTATTATTTGTCCCCCATGTTTAGCCAAAGGCTACGCATGATTTAGAAACTTTGTAGTTGACTTCTGTAACAAGCCTTAACTACTCAAGTATCTACAAACCCTAGGAAAATAAATCATTTTTTGAAATTTGAAAGACAAATTTTCTGTGAATGCAAACCTTGAAATGCAATATGAAATTTGGTGGAGGGTATTGATGTGGTGATAGGCTCGCCATTTGAGTTGCAGGATGTTGGAGGTGACTGCAAAAGCTAAACAAAACAAAACGATCAGTTATAAGGTGATTAGAAGAACAACAAAAAATGAAGGTTAAAAGATCGATAAAAACCAAGATCTTAAAAATTTTGAGGAACACATTTTTTCAGAGTTCCGAAGAAAATATAGATCGTCAAAATTTTGATGAACGTCGGGCATAAATTTTAAAAAAATTGAAAATTTCATATTAAATATCACAGCTATCTGACGATACATCTAATTATGAATCTTTTGTCAGATTTTGCAGTCAAATGAGTTAGTGGCTAGCTCTTGCTCCATCTGCTCTACTATGCACTGGAGTCACTCTTTGTCCTCTCTCCCTATTTGCATCTCTATGAGTATAGGCTCTAATATATCCTTATGATGCCAAGGGTCTCGATGTGGTCCATATCTAATCTATGAAGATCACGAGATACGTGATTCTAGCCCCATACCTCTAACAACCTCACTCATAAAATTTTGCCATCTGATGGTGCCAACTGTAATATTTAAAAATCATATCAGTAATATGTCATATCATAAAAATATTTCATCTAAATATATAATTTTAAATTTTAAAATTTTTTGTACTCGGATCTCCTTCCCCACACTCACGATCGTCAGTAGCCATAACATGTGGGGCTTTACCCTGGAATGTTGTTGGGGGCATGGAACAAATTCTACCTCCACATTCTTAGATGGTGACCTACCTCAGGTGTGGTCTCTCTGATGAGGCTCTCTATGATCATCTCCTGAGGCAAGAAGTATCAATCTCCTTTTCTTCCTCCTCCTCTTCTACTTCATGGTCCTTTCCCGTAGATTCCTCCTCTACCATTGATTTAGGTTGCTCATCCTCCTCCTCATAATCCTCCCCATCTCTGACTATCGCTAGCCTTGTCCTAGTACATGGCCTCGGGTCTCCTATAGGGTAGTCCATCAGAAAGATGAGTTTCACTCCATGAATGCTAGTGTATCTCAAATACTCTCTCAAAATACCTTCATTGAATACAGTATCTGATACATATGTATTTCTCTCATCATTTGAAGCTGAATTTGTATCCTCTATATCATTAGGCGTAGGTATTGGCTGGGCCCCAAGCCATTGAATAAAGAGCTTCCCGTGTGAATATAGGAACTACTCGAGGAACACCCGGTGGGAAGCCAAACTGCATCCTCACCCTGTCAAAATAGAAAGGCACCACAATCCAACTATGCCTCCCCTCCAAAAACCTATCTCTCTACATACATCTTAGTTGACAAATCATAATTGTCCATATTGGCATATGTCGGTAGTCTCTCTATATGATATTGGCTGGTTGCAAGTGATCCATGATGACTCTTTAGTATAATAAATCTTCCCACTGCCATATGTTTCTCAATGAATAAGAAAATGCACATGGGTGTGCGTGTGAATTTATGTTATGGATATATGTGACACACACTTCAACAAGTCATTATATGATTAATCTATGAAAGCATTGACTAAGAAAAGAATAGAAAATTAACTGAAGTCGACTTGTTGCCTTCTAGTAGGCAGGAATGACTATCGACCTATTATAAATGAAGTATTTAAGAAGATGAATTAATCTATATGATATGCAAATGCAAGTTGTTGTTCATCCAAAGATTATCTATGATAGATTTTAAGAACCCAAAATGAAATGTGATCCTAGACTATGAATTGAATGCTTTGTAAACAAGATGAAGTAATCTAAAATGCTAAACAAGAAAACATGATAAATGCTTGAATGCTTGAATGCTTGAACAAAAACCTGCATAATAACAATACTCAAAAGTCTAGATCCTTTGTGAGGAAATGAAGCTCACTATTATTGAAAATCTCTCTCGAATCGACGATCGAGATTAAAAGCTAAAGAACAGTCAAGAATCAATTTGAAGAAGCACAATCCATGTGCCTAGAAGACGATTGGTTGAGAGAGTTAGTTGATTGAACTAACTGATCAGTTATTTAGGAAACTTCCAAATTCAGTTTTCAATTAACTAGATTGTTTCCAAAATGAGAAGCAGAAAAGAATTAGTTAACTAAACCAGACAAATTTGTTTCTAATTTGATGTTCAATCAGTTCTAAAATGATGACATATAATGCACTTTTAAATATTTAAATGATATTAAATGTATTTTAACTCAACTTTATTAATTTAATTCCTTTTTGCATTTAATTGACCATTTAGTAATTTATTTAATCAATATATTAGAATATCAATTAAATAAATAAAATAAGGTTTATTTGCCAATGTTTTGTGATTTTAGAAATTATTTAATTAATCAAGTGCGATGATAGATTAGGACCTAGGGTTTAGGTCAGATCAAACTAAAGATGATAATTTCCTTGGGTTAGGACTTAAAAGATCGAGATTATGGCTTTCTTGATTAAAGATCGAGATTGGGGGTCTAGGGTTTAGATGACCATTTTAGGTCATTACATTTGCCCCTCTTTTAATTGATGTGTGATCAAGACATTAATTCAAAGATCAGTTAGCGATGAGACCAAGAATAGTTTGATTTGAAGCGATAAAACCATTCTTTCAAAGAAGACTAACTCCAAGCTTGATTGGATGAAGATCGATCAAAATATATTAAAAAAATGCTCAATTTGATTTGAAGTGATGAAACTCAACATCTGTCAGAAACTCTTGAACCTTTTGATTGGTTTGAACGAGTTCAACCAGTTTGATTTGAAGCGATGAAACTGATTACCGTTAAGAGGTTGACTAGCAAAAATTGACTTGATTTAAAGCGATGAAGCCAATTTGATCAATATGTCTAGTTTAAGAAATGAATGACTCGTATAAGACTAATCTGTCTAGTTTTGAGTGTATCCATCACTATATAAGATGATTGATTGGGTTGCTTTTGTTTTAAGATAATCTTAACTTGATGTGATGTGATGAAGCTGAGATGCTCCTAGCGATAGGGTCTTGCTTGATGATGTTGTTGATGTCCTGATCCTGCCCCATCAGGAGAGAATGAAATATGGCTAGGTACCCCAGTGATCGGAAGCAAATTTATTGATAAAATGATGCCGAAAGAAACTGATCTGATATGGAAGAGGTTGCAAGTGTTTAGGACCCATTCTGCACTTGTTTTGAGGTCTTGTTGACCAAGTTTGACAAAAATTTAGGTAAGGTTGACCAATTTTGATCAAAATTATGACACATGGATTGATTGGAATAAAGCATGAGAGATTTCCATTAGTTCAGAGTCCAGAAAGATTAATTACACAAGTAGCCAACTACATTTGATTGAAAAAGTCAACTGTCAAAATTGGCAAGTAAAACAATCTCAGATTTCAATTTCGATCCCAAAAATGGAATCAAGATGGTTGAAAACCTCTAACATTTCTTGTATAATTTTTTTTTGTCAACATATGTACTCGATGATGTCTTTATCAACGCACCACTTGACCACTTGGCAGAAGGAAGATTGATCAAACTGAGCTTCAAATCCTATCATTGGAGAGAGAGTGAGAGATTATTCTATTTTAACACCATGCAGCTACAATGCAAAACTAACATGAATGCAACGTAGGACTTAGTCACTGGGTTTGAGCTTGAAAATTTTCATCATTGAGCATTTTGGACATTGGAGACGACCCTTACAGGTGCCATTGAGACCATAAGGATATGAGTATGACTTTTCATTGGATAAAATGCGGGAAGCCAACGTAAGCATCGTGGCATCCAAGATGACCTGAACATTTTTTCCAATTGATGTTGCAACCTGGTATGTACCAATATCAAGGAATTCACAGCCAAGATAACCATGAGTGTGATCTTGCGTAAACAAAAAGATTAATAACAGTCAAGGAGATAGCTCTGACCTCACCTTGGCATACAAGTAAATAGAGTCGAGGTATGTGAGGCTAATCCACCTTACTATGGAAGCTCTTATCATAGACACCTAGTTTATTTGATACTGTAGGACCATTGGGACCATAACAACAAACAATAGACAAAAAAAAAGATTAACGAAAATCAATGAGAATAGACATCACACAAAGAGAAGTTCAACATACTTCAGCCAGTTCCAAATTTTTCAGATGTGTACATGTATGAGGTGTTGAGAAACACCATTGTTCTTGTGAGTGCATTGTGTTTGATTGTTATCGATTGAGTGTTCAATCCGATGTGTGTTAAGAAACACAGATGTATCCAAATAGGTAGCGTTAAGAAACATTGTTGATTAGGGTGTTGAGAAACACCAGTGTGTCAGTATCAAACTGTCCTTCAGAAATGACTAAAATACTGACTCTGATTGGTTCATCAATTGATCAATGTGGGGCCCTTTTCCCCCTAGTAACAAACTTTGATTAAAGATAACTGACTTGACTCATACTATTGTGATAAAGCTGATTCAATTTCCCCCAGACTATGACTCTGGATTAGTTTCAAGCCAGGAGGGTTCTCAGAAGAACCAAAGTCTCACTAAAGTTACTGAAAGCCATGCAAAAATTGAAGTGAAGGGATGCCAAGAATAGCATTAATAGATGGAGTGCTGAGTACAAGAGGTGTATGTTTACTAGGCTTTCACCTACTTGGAAGATATTCTAATTTTTCTACCAGGGCGCATGTTTACCAGGTTTTCACCGAGGCACTTTTTCTTTATTTTCATATTTTTTTTTATCTTTTTCCATTTTTTAATTTTTTATTTGGTTGATTCATCAAGGCGCCTATTGCTAGATTTTCACCAAGAAGATCATTTTTTTGGAATTTTTTTAATTTTTAGTCTTTACTTCAGGATCATATAAGTATATACATGGTTTTGGTCACTGAGAATGCTCAGGTGTAGAACTTCTTTAGATGGAGAGTGTTGATGGGCTCCTGGAGTTATTCTCCTTCTAGTGTGGAGAATCGATAGGCTCGAGAGCCGAATGTTGCGGTTATGATATATGGTCCCAGCCAGTTCGATTCAAATTTCCCCTTTTGTTCTTAGTGAGATTGGTTGAAGGAATTATCTGTCAACACTAGGTCACCAAACTGAAGTTCTCGTGGTTTGACCTTTTTATTATATCCTCTAGACATTCTTTTTTGATAAGCTCTGAGGTGATCGAATGCCACTTGTCGACGCTCATCTAGCAGTTCTAGTTCTTGTAGCCTTGAGACCCTGTGGTCTTCATCTGTGATCAGCCTTCGTAGACAAACCCTCTGCGATGGGAGTTCTACCTCTATAGGTAATACTTCTTGTGCTCTATAGATGAGAGAAAAGGGAGTTTCCACATTAGGCATTCTGATGCTCGTTCTATAAGCCCATAGTGCAGGATTGATCTGCAAGTGCCAATCCCTTCCAGAGTTGTTCACAGCACGGTGTAAGATCCTCAACATTTTTTTTGGAGGCCTCTACCTAGCCATTCCCTTGTGGGTAGTATATTGAAGAATAGTGTTGTTTGATCTTGAACTTATCACAGAGTTCATCCATATTGTTGTTCTTAAATTATCATCCATTGTCAGTTATAATGGCTAAAGGAATGCCATATCTGTAGATAATGTGATTCATAATAAATAAGGCCATGTATTTGCCAATAGATTTGATTAGTGGGACTACCTCAACCCATTTTGTAAAATATTTAGTGGAGGTGATGATGAACTTATGCCTGTTAGAAGAAGGCATGTGTATCTAATCGGTGAGGTCAAATGCCCATTGTTGGAAGGGCCAATGTGTGATAAAGGGAATCAACTCCCTTGTTGGAGAATGTATAAGATTACCAATTGGAATTTCTTACACGTCTTTTTCTATATAACCACTTCTTTTTCCATCTCTAGCCAGTAGTAACCTGGGGTGATATCACAATAGTGTGTCCCACTTTTCGGGATGAAGGAAATTTGTCTTCCCCAAAAAAATTCATTTTTGATCCCTTTGTTCGAAGTATCCTCTTCGATTGAAGGGGGTAATAGGCTTCGCATGAAGTACCCTATGTGAGGTACTTCATGTGAAGGGGGGTGTTTGCGCGAAGTAACCCACGTAGGGTACTTCGCGCGAAGCCCCCCTTCGCGTGAAGCCATTGTTGGCCAGATTTTTTTATAAATTTCCAACTACCCATTTCATTTTCACCATTTACTGTTGGAGATTTTGTGGATCCGGGGCTTAGAGAAAACCAGTGACGTCCAGTACGACATAAACACATTATGAGATTTTTTGACTTCTTCTAATTGTTCGTAGTATCAGGTACACACATTTTTCTCATTTTTTATTGTAAATTATATGTTTTATATTTATTTTAGTTAGTTATTTGTTTTAAATAATTTTTAGTTAGTAGAAATGTTAGAAAATTGTAGTTGAATTTTGGAATATGTTAGAAAATTATAGTAGTATGTTAGAAAATCATAGTAAAATGTTAGAATATGTTAGAAAATTGTAGTAGTATTGTGGTTAGAAAATGTTAGAAAAGCATAGTAGAATATTAGAAAACATTAAAAAACTGTAGTATAAATGTTAGAATATGTTAGCAAATGTTAGAAAATTGTAACTTAGTATACATTAGAAAATATTAGAAAATTGTAACTTAGTATACATTAGAAAATATTAGAAAATTGTAACTTAGTATACA
>MU226906.1:3160539-3183576 GCA_018584345.1 Thuja plicata
GGCAACAGGTCGACTCTTCCAGACATGCAGGGTGAATGAATCGATATTCATTCCTGTATGCAGCTGAAGAATAATGACCATGTTGAAGTGTTCTGCTAAATCAGAGGCCCACATTTAGCATGCACACTATGATAGTACAAACCATGTGGGAGTTAGGGGAGTTGTAAGCAAGGAAATGAAGTTCTTCCACCAGAAACTCATAGTGGAAGTCTTCCTCTTGCGGTTGCGAGGATGCTAGTGTAGCCATTGCATCGGTCACTCTGTTCTATGTCCTTGGGATTTTTTGAAATGTGATGAATGTAAAATATTTTTTGAAATCATCAACCATTCGCTTATAAGGCATGATTTTATCATCCTTATTCTACTAAACATCATTGATTTGGTTGATGATGAGCTGGGAATCACCATAGATGTGTAACTCAGAGATGTTCCATTCAATAGCTAATTTTATTCCATTGACCAAGGATTCATATTTCATGATTTTATTTGTATAAGGGAACAAAATATTGTACACCTTTGAGATGGAATATCTCTGAGGAGTGATGAAAAATACACCTGCACTTGAACCCTATTGTCTGAAAGATCCATTAAAGAACATTTTCCTAGACCTATGATTTATGTGCGGAATAGAGCCGTCTGGAAACTCAACATTGAGGAGATCATCTTATAATGGAGCACCAACCATTTTATTTGCAATAGCCTATCCTTTGATTTCTTTACGTTTAACATATTTGATCTCAAACTCACTAAGGAGCATGATCCATTTTGCTAGCTTTCTAGTTAAAGTGGCTTTACTCAAAAGATATTTCAATGGATCAATCTTTGCAACCAGCTTTGTAGAATGAGATAACATGTAATGTCTCAGCTTCTAAGATGAAAATACATCTACGAGGAAATATTTCTCTATCACTAAATAATTCATCTCATACAAGACCAAGGTTCTATTGATGTAGTAGATGGCTCATTCTTTCTTGTTTTCATCTTCCTATGCCAGGAGTACCCCCAGTGATGTTGTTTTGGAAGAGATGTAAAAAATAAATGGTTTACCCACTGTAGGAGGCATCAATACCAATATTTTATCCAATATGCTTTGATATGATCAAATTTCTTGTTACAGTCTTCATCCCATTGTTATGTGACTCCCTTACGCAGAGTTTTTGTAAATGGTTGTGCCTTGTCCACCAATTGTGAGATAAACCTTCAGATAGACTGAATACTCTCTTGGAGTGTCTGCATCTGACTAATGTTCTTGGGTGGTGGCATCTCCAAGATTTCTTGTACATTTTCAGGATCTACCTCAATTTATTTTGTTGAAACTCTGTAGCCCAACAAATTTCCAGAGGTTACACCGAATGAACACTTCTTTGGGTTTAGTTGGAGCTTGAACTAATCCATTCTATCAATAATTTTACCCAAGTCTTGTAGGTGCATGGATCTTTCCATGGTCTTGACAAGTGTATCATCCACATAATCTTTCATGTTCTTATGCATCATGTCATGAAAGATTGTTGTGACATCCCGTTGATAAGTAGCACCTGTGTTTTTAAGTCCAAAGGGAATAACATTCCAGCAGAAGGTGACCCAAGCACATGTGAATGCAGTCTTTTCTTGATGTTCCAGAGCAATCCTGATTTGATTATACCCAATGAAATCATCCATGCAAGAGTACATCTCATACCGAGTTGTCATATCCACAATCATATCAATGTTGAGTAAAGGAAATTCATCCTTCAGAAAAACCTTGTTAAGATCCCTGAAGTCAGTACAAACTCATATAGATTTTTCTGGCTTTGATATAGGTACAATGTTTGAAATCCACTCTGCATAATCAATGGCTCTTATGAACCTATCTTTGAGTAACTTTTCTAGTTCTTCCTTTATCAACAAAGCAACACTCAGGTGCATTTTTTAGAGCTTCTGTTTCACTAGTTTGACACCTAGTGCAATAAAAAGATGGTGCATAATTGGATATAGAACTAAACCCGACATGTTCGAGTAACTCCATCTAAATTTGATTTTTTTTTCTTTAAAGATTTCAATGAATTCTTTGAGCTCTTCTATTGATAAGGGTTGTGCTACATGAATGATGGGTGGATGCTTTTCTGTCCCAATATTCACAAGCTATGTCGGTTCGATCAGTACTAATGACCATTCCTAGAAGTGACTAGGCAGGATATCAAGAACCCCATCCTTGTGTGCCTTTGAGAGGTTTTCACCGTTGGATGCATCTTTTATTTTTACTATTTTGTGTTCTTAAACCGCTATAATGTGGTTTCTACCTTCATAAATTCTATTCTTTTTCATTTTAATTTTATGACTGAGGTACTTGATATCCACTTCAATCATATTCACGCTAGGTTTGCTGGTGGAAAAAGTTATCGTTTCAACAACATTTAGGTAGCAGGATATCGTGTATTTATTGGGGAAGGTGGCAATGTTTATAGGTTATTTTTGTAAGCCCCAGTCAATGATTTTGGGATGTACAAGTGGCAATGGATCGATAGGTTCAATGGTGTTCACAGTATGTTCATCACAAACTTGGACCGTCAAGTAAAGTTCTAGATTGGTACCCTGTATAGATGTGTTTAAATTAGTAAGAGCCCTAACAATGTTGTCAAAGCCCATGTCAAGGATTAGAGGTTCTAACTCATTAGATCTAGACCCTGAACCTTCACCTACATCAAATGGAGTTACATATTTTTGTAATGTATCCACTTCCTTGTCTTGATTTTCTTTTGACAGACTATCGAACTCATACTCATGAGAGTCTATTTCAGTGTAGTCTACCATACCTAGGATGTGAGTGAAATCCACTTTTTTCCCCCAGTTTGGGTGAACTATGTCTAAGAACTCTTCTATGGTTAAATTCCCATTTTTCTATACCAGGATTCTTCTTAGATGTGGTGGCCTCTAAGTGATCAAGAACCACTAGTGATTCCGCTGAGACACGCTCTTTAGTATCGTTGATCTGTGGTGTTTTTCCTTCTTGTTCATAGAGGAGAGATAGGACACAGGGAGGAATAGTATAAGGATACTCATCAGAATCATCAAAATCATTCCACTTGCAAGTGATTCTATCACTGCTTTGTTTTGTTGTGTCTTAACTAGCTTTGTTTTGCTTCTCTTTGTCTAGATGGACCTTGTTTTTCTTTTCTTTGTCTAGATAGGATTTTTCTTTCTGTGCCTTCTTTGATAAGAAACTTAGGCCAGTCATGTCCCTAGACCATCAGTGTTCAATAGAGATAGGTTCCAGGAGTCCATTCTAGTTACATCCAAGGGGTCCTTTTCTTGAAAAACCTATTCATAAAGCCAGTTCATACCCCACTCCATATATCTTTGGAGATATTTCATAGTGTTTTACTTCATTGTTCTCAGGCTCTCTACATAGCCATTCCAAAATGACCTATTCATCTTTCTCATCTTCTAATGGTACTATTGCTTCAACAAAACCATCATCATAGATCACTCTAGCTAGTGTTGTAGATAGTTTTATCTCTTTCGAAGGTCTCCCGTAGGATCTGGGTGATGTTGGAAGAGGTTTCATCGATAAGAATGCTTCCACTATGTATCCACCCATACCAATGTCCTTTATTTTCAGCTTCTTTTTCATTACTTTCTTTAAGTCAATGTTTGACTCTGAAGTTGAAGCCTCTTTTTTATGTAGGATGAGAGTATCCACTGCCTGTTGTAGTGCATTGCATGCATAGCTAGTGTATGCAGGAATATTGATCTCAACACAATTGAATGGAAACCTGATACACTGATGGTAGTAGACGGAACAACTTGCATCTCATGAATCTAGGGTCTTCCCAACAAGATGTTGTAGGCCAATGGAAGATCTAATACCTAGAGGATGACCTCTCTTTGAATAGGTCCCACTCTGATAGGGGGAGTTATGAGACCTTTGGAAGATCTCTCTTGTTCATCATATATTTTTATAGTGATCTTCTTCTTTGGATCAATGACATACTTTAAAAATCCTAGTTGTTCAATTAGCTTGTATGTACAAATGTTCAACCATGTGCCTCCATCTATCAAGACCCGTTTGAAGCAATTTTTGTGGATCATGAATTTAATGTGTAGAGGGGGATTATGGGGATGGCTCAAGGAGTTATCATCTAGACATTTTTTCTTTGCAATTGCTGAATAATGTTGTAGTCCACAGCAGGAGAGGAGGTGAGTTGCTTGGAGCTCGATACCTTCATTTTGGAACCATCAAAATGTTTGTTGGATGAGTTAGAAGGTTGAGATGTTGTTGTTTGATTGGGAGATGAGGAAGGGTTGGAAGATCACACCCCTCCTAAGGTGCCCTTTTCTTGTGCTCAGGTCATAATGTTGGCTGTTCTGGACTCTTTCTTGTCCTTTTTTATAATGACGATGTTACAGTACTCGGGAGAGACTTGTTCAATCATGTGGATGACTTTATCATCATGGGTGTTCTACATATGGTTGATCCTAGCACCTTGATTATAATTTTATTTTAGAATAATTGAGAGGGGAGAGGGGGTAAATTAGTGGCCTCAAAAATTAATCCAATAATTCAAACCAAAAATTATACAAAAAATATAATACCTTCAGTTATCTTTCAGTCCTACAAGATGTATGCCTTTAATCAATCTTATCAAATAAATACTGATCAGTAAGTATATTGTTTATCTTTTCTTTAAGCTTTACTGAGTAGCAGTAAATAAACTTAGTGTTTACCAATGAATCCTGTTTTAGTAATGTGTAAAACAAAACATCAAAGAAATGAACCATATACATATTTGACACATGGATTTTTAATGTGGAAACCCTGTTAAGGGAAAAACCACTTGGGACCGGTAACCCAAAATTTTCACTCTTCTGAAGTGAGCTCGGTGAAGAGCCAACCCTATTAAAGGTTACAAACACACTGTTAAGTGCGACCTTGCTAGAGGATTTAAAACTAACATTTTATCATTTGACCTATCATTCACTATGTTGTCAACATGAAAACCTTTTGATACTCTTGAGTATCTCAATACATTAAGGATGGTTAAATCCCACTCGGTTATGAGATTTTCTGAATCAATGGTTAAACTCAAACAGTAAATGATTTGTTCAACAGTACAACTTTAACTTGCAAATTTTCAGATCTATTGTAAGTCCATAATACCTCTCTAATCAATGTTCTCTTCAATTCCTTTTCTCCCCTTCTTTCTTCTTTCTACTCGGTGAATGCTCTTTCTTCTTTATCTCGGTGTCTGAAGAATTCTTGGCTCTGTTCTTCAGCCTGTATGATCAGATCTACATGAAGACTTCTATCTTCACCAAAATTATGTTTAGCATTCCTCTTTTTATAATTAATTACTTGTCTCTTTATATAGACATGATTTCACCATTTAATCTCTTCGTCTTTGTTTTTGTTGACGTAGATTTTTTCTTGATGCGCAAATCTTTCCATGTATTGCTTTAATCTTTAAAGATTTGCTTTAGTTTTATTCTGTAGATTTCTCCTTGACAACTGTGAATAAAAATAGCTTTAAATATTTAGTTCAACTGGTCAATGAAAATAAAGAAATCAATCAGTTAACTCTAAATATAGCTCCTGCCAGCTAAGTGTTTTGTCATTTTCTAACTCTGGTTGATTTCAGTCAACAATTCTTAGTTTGCTCAGTCATTGACTCTAGTTGTCCTCGGGCATTAAATTCAGTTATGTTTGGTGACCACTTTAGTTATGCTTAGTGTTGTGGTGCTTGGTATACATTGTGAACTACTTGAGGTTCTTTGTCTGTCAGTGTGCACTGTCCATCGGTGTTTATTGTCACTCAGTGTACACTGGCTTTTTATGTTTACCGATAACATAAAATTTATCTTTTTGGTTTCTTGAAGTCCATGATAATAAGTATATGACCAATCAGATTATATCAAGTTGACATCAATGACAATACAATACATTAACTAATTTAATGTCTTGCATCTACTTTCTGCAGCTCGGTGATCATCAACTTATCATCTTCAAACATTCAATCAGTTATAGTTCATCAATCTCTCCCTTTGGCATTGATGGCAATATACTATCAACACAATATGAAATATGTCATAACATACCAAACTTATTATTATATAACCAATGAAAAAATATGTGACTCTCGGTAAGCTCTTCTAGCTTAGATTTGATTCTTGCAGAGTGCTTTTCCATTCTTTATTCCCTTCAATGGATAGGTGTAGTAATTCTATCTTCTGCTTCTGTCTCTCCCTTTGTTGTAGAATCTCTTCTCCCTTTTCTGGATAGATATGCAGTGTTAACTTTTCTCCAATTCTCTCCCTTAGATGGATGGTCGTTTCTTTGAATCTTTCTTGGATCTTTCTCTCCCTTTGTAGAAACTTATTTTTCTGATCTTTTATCTCCCTTTGAGTGATGTTCTTCTCCTTGATAGATATTTCATTATTGGCTATCTCTCTCCCTCTGGATCTACTTTTCCTTGATGGATATTTCATTGATTACTTCTCTCTCTTTGATAACAATTCCAAACAAAAATATATCATTGAATATCTCTTTTCATCAACAATACAACTCTGTAGTATCCAACAATATCTCTAGTGTGTGGTTCGATAAGTACCTTCTTGTATTGATATGTCATTATAGTCCATATCTTATCTTGCATCAACATGATTGATCTTTTGATAATGTGTAGGCTTATGCAACTTTCAAGTCAGCTTAGTGACCAGTAGACAAGGATTGAACCCCTATTCTCTTCCTTATGTACTCAAATGTATCTTTTGGCAATGGCTTTATGAATATGTCTTCTAATTTTTCTTTAGATTGTACATATTCTAGTATCACATCTTTCTCTTGTACTTGTTCCCTCAAGTAATGATACATAATAGCTATGTGCTTTGTCTTAGCATTCATCACTAGGTTCTTTAAAATGTTGATAGAACTTGTATTATCACAATAGATAATCACTAGATCAAGGATTTCCATATTCATACCTTTCAGCAATTGCTAGATCCATGAAATGTTAGAGCAATTTGCAGCAGCAACCACATATTCTACTTCTGCAGTTGATTGAGATATGCATCCTTGCTTTTTACTTATCCATGTGACAAGTCAGTCACCCATCTATGTTTCCAGCCCAATCAACATCGGTATAGACTTGTAGCTCAAATTTGCCTTCTTTTTTATACCACAAACCATAGTCTTCAGTATTCTTTAGATATCTCAGAATTCTTTTAATAACGGTCATGTGTGATTCCTTGGGATTAGCAGAGAATCTTGCAACTATATCAACTGCATGTTCTATATCTGGTCTAGTATGTACAACATACATTAGTTTGCCAGTCATAGATCTATATAACATCTGATTTACCTCGGTTGACTTGTCTTCCTTTTTCAGTTTGCATCCGGTTGCCATAGGTGTTCCAACTGGTTTGGATTCCTCCATTTTGAATATATTCATAACTTCTTTGATGTATTTGGATTGTGTGATATAGATGCCTACATCCTGTTGTAGAATCTATAGACCAATAAAAAATTTGATCTCTCCAAACATTGATATCTCAAATTCTTTGCTCATTTCATCAACAAATAATTTGCATAATATATCATTACCTCCAAATATGATATCATCAAAAAATCTCTCAGCAATCAAAATTTTATCATCAGTATCTCCTTTCAAATACAGATTAAAATTATCACTTGTTCTTATAAATCTAATACTAATTTTTTACGAGACTTTGTGACTGGGTCCGCCAACAAATGCAAGTTGTCACCGGGTACCGGGGTACCGGTCAACTTCGCATGTAAAGGTTATCCGAGGAAATGGAATTCCTCGGGCCTCCAAGCACATGAGAGTCGAGTCTTGATAGTGCGGGGGCTCAGTTAGGAAATGTGACTATTTTGTTTGAGGGGGATAGCTAGTTCTCTCAACTCGTCTTCTCTGGGGATTCAAGTAAGTGGGGTTTCCTGCAAGCGCGCATTTATTTAACAAATAAACTTCAAAAGATATTACAGAGTTAGAAATATTTCATCTACCTATAGTTATACTAAACATTCAAAACATCGACAATGCTCTAACACACTACACTAAATACTGATGAAACATAGAGCCATCAGCTCATATTTAATCAATAGCGAAGGAAAAGGAGGTCGTTAATCTACTTGAAGTATCAGAGCAAAGGACATAAGGAACACAAAGCATAAAATACCGTAAACCTAGAAATCAGAATGCTAACAATGTCATTGATAGAACTCCTTCATTAACATATCTTCCAGCAAGCATTGGTACGTATTACAATGGCAGCTCCAAGGGAGCATTTAGCTACTGAAAGCTTAGAAACTATGGAGCATTGAGCTCTACAACTAAGAACTGAGAAAAACCAAATTGCTATTATCTATGGACTGCAAAATCATCAATTTTGCCGACCCTTAGAATGAGGTCAGACTTAACATTTATACACAAACTTTGATCTAAAACTTAACCTAACTTATTTAACACTTTACAATATAATATTATTTTATGGTGGCCAGTACTACCTGCACCATGCTACAAAAGACCTCGAGACGGAAAAGGTCTGACATGTCAGAAGAATAAGACAAGAAGAGAGGAGTGGAAGAATTGGCCTTAAAAAGAGATCTGGGAGGAGAAAGAAGAAATTCCATCCCCCCAGGATCGAGGCTACATGCCTCATAAATAGGAAAGCGGCGCCCTGTCTCCGATGCGCCAGGTGTAACATTGAAATGACACCTAGGAAGACCACCTATCAGAGACCTCTCATCAAGCCGACATGCCTTGTTGCAGTTACCTACCTTCTGACAACCTTTATTGACTACCTTCAAAGTGACTGGTTGGCCTTGGGAACTGGGAAACAGGTCACTTAAAGAAAACAAAAATGTGGGATCTGAAATTCTGAGATTTGGTAACTTACATTCTGAAAGAATGAATGAATACAACCGATACATGGTTGGCGAGATTCTCTAGACTCTGGAGAACTTTATTGCTTATGATTTTTTCCAATCCTTCAACACTTGGCCTATGCATTCTTCATCTACATATATGATATTGTCCCACCAACAATGAACAGCCTCTAATGCCTCCTAAACATCTTCAGCCCCGCTCCAGAATTCATCCACCATCTTTATGGCATCATGTGATCGGATCATTATCTTGGACAATCTGGATAACTTATCCTGGTCAAAATCTCTGGCAGGTGGATACAAGGACTCCATCTATTCATCAAACTTGCTAAGGACGTAGTCCTCTGGGGTACACGTTCCGGTGGTGAAGGGATCGACTTGCGATACTCCAACCATGAATGCTTGAAACAAACCCAAGGGGTATTGAGCTGTTGTCACTTTCTCTTTCAAGGCCTTAACCAGTTCCTTGCATACCTCACCCCTAAGGACAAGTCTTGAGTACTGGGCTTGGAGGGAATCATATGATTCGTCTCCCAAAATCCCTGCCTCTGTGGCGACTTCTTCTCCTATGTTGCAGATTTATTCTAGCCCATCCTTCCATTTTTCATACTTTACTAAATCTCACTCTCATATAAGAGTGGAGCCCTTTGCCTAGCTGAGAAGAATGTCAACTTGATAAAGGTCTAGGAGGGATGCTGCCAGAAATTGTCTCATGGCGGCCACTTGCTTGGCGGCCCACCCATCTATATCCTGTGCCTTTTTCTTCATGATACATAGAGAATCCACATCGCCCTACGCAAGTGGCAATCTGAAGGAAGGGGTTCTAGGGTGGACCTCAGCCAAAGGTTGTGTAAATTTTGCCAGAAGCATGAGGAGATTGGAATTTTTTTATTTTTCCTCTTTTAGCTTCTGGCCTTGTTTGATGTATCTAGCCTCTATTGACTTGGTGGCTTCTCTTAGCAAGTCCAATTTGCCTTGCTTATCTCTCCTCCCCAATGCTACTTCCATTATGTTATAATCTTTGGGCCTTACGTCCACCGCGTCTGCATCTGGTGGGGGTGTTGTGATGGTCGCAACTGTGCTACCTGTCGGACTAGTCCAGAGAGTATGGATGGTTCATGCTTTCTTGGGCTTTTAGCCTCTGGATTCCTGGCCATCATCTCGGCCAATGAGGGTGTAGTGCCTGAGGTTGTTGTCGAGGCCTTTCTTTTCTTTGATTCAACCAACCATTGGGGAAGCTATGGCAGCTTCACTGTTAAGACCTTTTCATTGGGATTCCTTTTGAAATTTGGTGATACATTCCCAAAATGTACATTGTCCTCGGGCTCTCTCTCCCACTCTTATTTTGGTTCCTTTTCTTGTTCTTGTTCCTTTTCTTTTTCCTGTTTCCCAGAACCTTCAATGTTTTCTGCCATACTGGCACCTTCCATTGTACTATCTGGAACCTTTTCTTCGGTCTCAATATCACCTGTATTTTTAGGGACCTCCTCATCCCTCCTGGTATTAGCTGATTCTACATTTTCATTATCTAGGGCTTCTTGATCAATCTGTTCTTGTTGTTCTTGGGCCTCATTGGCCTCATTTGTTGGGATATTCTCCTCCATCGGAACATCCTCTGGAGGTGGGTGAGGTCTTTGGCCAAAATTTAACAAGGAAGCCACCATTACTACCTCACCAAATGTGCTCCAGAGAACTTGATCACCCAGAGTAACCAAAGGCGTTTGGAGCGTGATGATCAAGGGTATAGTTGATCCTATGGGTCTGGGTTCCCTGACTATTGGTTGGTCATCTGTGTGTTTCCTTGATGTGTTTTAGGTCTTCTGGACTGGTATCTTCTCCTGCTCAAGCCCCATTTGTGCCTCTTCTTGGGCTGCTTGTTATGATATATCCTTCTCTCCCGGGATTTCCTTTTCTATGGGGGTCTCTTCTTTATCCTGAGCTACAATCTCCTCCACTGCATGACCTATACCTTGTTGGAGTTCCATGAGCTCCTCCACCAAGAAAGTGCAATCAAAATCATCATGCGGGGGTGAGGAGTCTGAAATATCTTCTAGTTTAGGAGATTCCAAAATGACATCCACCGAGGGCATATCCGGCATACCGAGACTGGCAGTTGCGCTTGGTGTAGGGGTCACCTTCTTCTTCATCTTTCTTGTTAGTGGAGCCTCGATGTCCTAAATACTTGTAGACTACGCCTCAAAAAAATTATGTCTTCTCATCATTGCTACCAATGACGAGGATCCCGTCAAGAGAGAAAATGCCACTGGAGCTACAAGGAGGCCAGAGGATACCTACATACTTATTTTTTGGCTGGCCAGCTTTGCCGACTCCATTTGTTGATGTAGCTGAGCCATGAGAAGGGTGGGGACTTGGGGAGGCACTTTGGGAACCGAGACACCCTCTATCTCTTTTCCTTTGCTTGTGATTGGTTCAGTGGCTACATAAGATGAAGAAGGTCCGGCGCCGGCTGAAGAGGGAGTGGCCCATTTGATTGCTGGCTTCTTTTAGGTGCCCTTAGGATATGCCCTGACAAAATACTAGTGGCTTGCTTCTATAATGGGGTGACATACCCCTTCAATTGTTAGGTCCTTGGGGGTGGCCCAATCCACCAGAGGAATATCTAGCTTATCCAGTCCTTTTTATTTATATGTTGGATTTCCAAGCGGCCCGTCATCTGTAAAGCCTTTCAGGAAAGTCTGAAAGTCAAGTGCTTTCATGAGCCCTTTGCTCATTCATGAATGTTGTCAGGTCTGGAGATCAAAACTATCTTGGTAGTCTGCCCAAAAGTATTCAACATCTAGTTCATGTAGTGGGGACGCCCGAGGAAGTGCTACGGCAATCTTACCGAGAGGATCATAGTTCTTCCGGGTGTGGTGTAATTCTACTAGCCCCAGGTTCTTCAATTCACTATCTGCCACCTAGGCTATGGTGAGGCTACATGTATAATTCCTCTATGAGAATGGAAATGGGACATTGATCACCTTCTTCAATGTAAAGAAGGCGTGCAGATCCATCATCTTCCGGCAGAACTCTACAAGAATAATTATGTCGCTGCAATACCGGAGAAGAAGATGGGGCTTCCCATTGAAGCTGGTCACCTGAATGTAGGTGTGATGTTGGAATTGAATGAAATATCAGCCATAAGAGCTAACTAGAGTCATCGCCACTTGTGATAGTCGGTACCTGGAATCCCGAGTAAGCATTAGAATGTTGTGGTAAATGAAAGCATTGTTTACTTGATAAAAATTTGAGAAAGTGAGTTCCCATTGCACCTGGGGATAGTGATCCCATGGTGTCACTTGGTCTGGCCCATTTCCAAGTTCCCCAACTATTTCGAAACTTGGAAAAGCTAGTCTTTGTTGTGCTAGTGCCCATAGCATGTATGACATCATGTAAAACTTGGAGTTCTGGGAAACCCCCTTCAGCTGTTTGTCCATGTGATTGGATATGAGGGCCACCTAGTTTAAAGTATGACTGTGAGTGGTGATGCAGTACAGAAAGAAATACATCCATGCCAAGAAATCCTGGGCATGGGGCAATCTGAAGATCTTGCATAAAAATAGAATGCCCACCTGAATGGGCTCTTTGAACTCCCCGCGGTGAATTTACAACATCATCCTCTTGTAATCCCTCTTTGGGATTTTCAGCTAGTGGCTGTTGATATGTTTCTGGGAAATAAGTTCAGCGCCCTCGAACTCCTACAATGTCTGGAGTTGATTTCGGACAATGGATCCATTGAACTGTGGGATCCCTAGCCCCGAGGAAAAAGTTGCTGCATCCATGGTGATGATGGTTGCTGGGTACTGTAGTGGTTGGGGATCAGGGAGTAAGATGGTCCAAGTTGGCACATTATACAATGTTTCTAGTTGGAGTATTAACTCTGGTTATTACACCAAACAAGGAAATTTTGCCACCTTGATGATACCGGACGTGGCGATCTGAGTGGCCGGATTATCTCTGGTGGCCTTCAATCTATAAATACCTTGAATCAAGCCTTGCATTTCCTCCCAAGGTCCGGGCCCTATGTCTATTACTTCTTGAATTTTGGACTCTATCTTTGATCCCACAAGGGCACCTTCCTTGGGATATTTGGAGGTCAAGGGCAGCTTTGCCAACAACCTCTTGACCTTAGTTTTGGTGGCCTCTTAGGTGGATGCGGTAGGTAGATCTGGGCTAGAAGGAGGGGTGATCACTTCAAACATCTTTGATCAACTTGTCTACAACTTGCAAGACCGGAGAACTATTATAACATGATATATATAAAAGAATATTAAAACTCCAGGGAAATCATCACCACCCTACACCTGTTCAACAAGTGTTAGCATACATCAAAAAGTCCCAGAATACTTGTAATAGATGTGAATAGGACTCTGGGAGTATCAAACCAAATGATAAGGGGAAATGCAGGACAAGGAATTGCTTGAGACCCAGATCCTGGATAATCTAGCCGTTGTCGTGCCAATGTGACTAGTAAGAAACCGTATTCGGCTGATGTGGTTTGGCACATGGTCAGGTGGAAGGAGACATAAAGGCATTTAATGGTGAAAAGTGGGCTAACATAGGGTAAAATAAATGCCAAATGGGACACGGTTTGAATGCCCGCTCATGGGAAATTAATCCTACCATTAAGGTGATGAGATGGAGGAGAGAGAAAGTTGCCATGGCTCGAACCAGCGAGGTGCCAAGTTCAAACCATGGTTACTCTGTCTCAACGAGCTCAGTCTCATGGGTGAGAACGCATGACAGAGCATGAGGAACTTGCAAGCTTGGATAGATATATAGGGTATATACATACATAAAAGCATAAAGGGCTGAGGGCTAAAACACATATACACAAAATATACAGCATTTACAAGCTTTTACAAATTTATACAACTATACACATATATGCACAAACTAATCTAAGACAATATACATTATCAACATTAATCTATAACCACGCAGAGGGCGGAAAAACCTCTCACAGAGCCAACCCACCAACAGGAGGTGAACCGACAACAAAACACAAAACGGAAAACTAGTAGAACAAACGAAGACCAAAGAACAAAAGGGAACAACAAGAAAAACATGGAAATAGCAAGAAACCAGAGAACCTACTTGGAAATCCGAAGAGGGACAAGGAAAGAGCACACCAGGAGCACTCTCATAATAATTTCTACCTTCAAATGACCACAAACAGGTACCTTTAATCAACTAGAAACAACCCACTACGCACAGAGTAATCATAGCTTAATCACAGTTTAGTCGCCTAAGAATTGCTCTAAGTGCACAAGTGTTTTTAATCGTGGTAACTGTAAAAGTGGTATGTAACTTTCTATTTATACCCAAGGTAAAAGCAAGTTACCCTTTTCCCCACAAAATCCAGAACGGGCAAACCTTCGGACTCTGGGCCTGGGGATTCCATACCACCATATCTTCTCGCGAGGAGAAGTCATCGTGGCGGAGAATCCTGGAGTCTGGAATCTAGCTCTAAAAAGAACAACAAACTCCAAGACCAAGTCCTAGAGACACAAAAGAGAAGAGAAAGAAAGAAAACAAACCCCATGGGAGGGTAAACCCAGACGAGAAAAATAAAGAAAACAAGGAAAACAAGACAAGAGACAAAACAAAAAAAGGGGGACCCAACATTTTGCATACAAAATGTACAGACAGGTATGCAGGGCATAACAAATGGCAACTATCCTAGATGAATGCCTTAGCACATTTGAGAACCGCAGAATCTCTGGTTAGCAAAAATAGAATCAATCATTGCTCGGAGCATCCTGTTTGCAAGGACCGAAGCGTTTGAGACAATACGGCTCATACATGATTCAATCCTTGGTCTTTCGTTAGTTGTGAAGTGTGTTCTTTGAAAGAAAATCAAGTCGATGACCTCTAGGAGAAGTAGAGAAGAGGTGCTAGATACATCAATCTAAAGTCATCAAATTTGCTCGTTTCTCCCAGATATCAGAGTTTCTCTATCCTATATTTACTTTCCTTGATATTTTATTCTCTTCTAGATGGGAAGGTGGTACTTCTTTCACCATTAAGCTTAAGCTTAGCTAATTTTAATGGTGGTACTTCTTTGACCTCTCCATCCACTTCAATTTTCTAAATAGGAAAGAAAAACTTTGGACCCAAGAAGAATTTTAAAAGTTCAGACTTGGGTCAACAAACAAGTGCGACCGATCTACTCTCGGTGTATCCAATTACTTGTTCCTTTAGATTTTGAGTTAATTGATTTCCAAACTTCCGGGGATGAACCTGATGAAGATTACTCATAGCCTGTTACCAAACTTACACAATAACTCTAGAGACCGGACCAATTCCACTATGCTAACAATAGATTCCAAGTTCACCAAAATGCAAAAGGTACCATCCTGGAGACTAGATGTTATGCAAAGCATACTCGCCTACAAAAGGGGGAGCAAAACTCTAGAAACCTAGAAAAAGAAAGAACAAAGCTGAAAGAAAAATAAAAAGGAAAGGGGTGGCCCCAGAGGACAGCCAACAAAATTACTTACAAGACAGGGCACTCCAAATGGGGCATTGGGAAGGAAATATTTACAAGCAAGAAGATTTACATATAGTACAACTCTAGATAAACCCGCCTCATTCAAAATAATGTTTGAAAAAATGTTCATTGATGGGAAATGGGATGGCTTACCTGGTCATGGTACTAAGGTGATAGGTATTTTCCCCACAGATCTCTGAGATCAAATATGGTCCGAGCCAGAGCCGTTGGAATTTGGTGTGTTTTCCTTTCTTTTCCTGGGCCTTAGCCCACAAGAGGACCAAGTCCAAAATCTAAAAGGCTTTATACTAGGCTTTTTGGTCAAACCATCATTTTACTACTACTTGGTGATGCACAAAATGTTCAAGGGCTACGTCTCTTTGTTCTTCCATCTGTACTAGATTTAGGAGCTGAACCTCCATGATGTTGTCCCGGTTGCTGAATTCCTGCATGAAATGTAAAACCAAGATTTTTAAGTTAATGGGGAATACTAGGTTTTGGCCGTAAACCAGATGGAATGGGAATGTCCCCATGGTGGACTTAATTTGAATACGATCTACCTAGAAGGTGAATCTCAGCTTTTAGTGCCAGTCTGAGGGATTCTGTTCTAATAGGTGTTTGATCACTTCAAGAAGATTTTTGTTGGTTGATTCAGCCACACCATTCCCCTGGGGGTAATAGTTGCTGGAAAACTTCAGAGTGATCTTTTAGTCATAGGTCCATTCAAGTAATTGTGCCAAATAAAATTCTATACCATTGTCACACACCATAGAAAAGGGCATTCTGAATCTTATGACGATGTTTTCTTCCAGGAATTTTATAACTATGTCTGTCGTATTGTTTTTACAAGGTATTGCTTCAGACCACCCGGTGCAGTAATCAGTAGTAGTCAGGATGTACCAGTGGTTAGCAGACGAGTTGGGGTTGATCTTCCCAATAAAGTCAAATACCCATTGGGCAAAGGGTCTCACTTCAAAAACTGGCTGCAAAGGCATAGCCGGGTTCCGCTCATGATGTGCCATAGTTTGACAAGTATGGCACTTCCTGATGTGAGTGTAGACATCTTTGAAGATACAGGGCCAATAGTATCTGGCCTAGAGAATCTAACGGGCAATGGCGTCAGCTGAGCCATGCCTGGTTCCAAACTGCCCGTAAAATTATTTGATTATCTTTGCAACTTGAACCCTATCAATGCACCGGAGGTACACTCCCTCATAATTTCTATGGAAAAGCATGGCATTTTTTATCATGAAGTGTGCACTTTTCAACCGCAGGGTGTGACATTTATTTGGAGGCAATCCCTATGGGCATCTGTTATTCAACAAAAAGTACACCAGGTTTGTGTACCATGGATTCTAAGTGACGGACTCCACTATATATGTCTGGCATTCAATGTGGGGAGTCTCTTCTACCATCACTCTACATAGTCCCTAGCCTCAAACTATCTTCATGGGTTACATTTCCAAATTATATTCCTAGAGGATGTCTATCCATTTCCCCCGTCTCTCACCCAATTCACTCTACATCAATAGAGATTTCACTGCCTGGTCTGGGATGATAGCATGCACTTTTCTCCAGAGAATATAATGCTAGAATTTCTTCACAGCGAAAATGAGAGAAAAGGCCTACTTTTCCAAAGGTGAATACCAGACTTTGACATTCTTGAAGGGGGAGCTCAAGAAAGCTATTGTTCGTTCTTCCCCTTCAACCTTCTAGGTCAATACTGCCATGGTAGAATGCGGTGAAGCAAAGGAATAAATGTAGAATGGGAGGGAATAGTCCGGACTAGCCAGAATTGGTGCCTCCATTATCATCTATTTGATCTGGGTGAACACCCACTTTGCTTAAGGACTCCACTCAATTTTGGTGTCTTTCTTCATCATTTTATTGAGTGGCTTTACGATCTCAGAGAATCCAGTGATGAATCGTCAAACAAAGTTGATCTTTCCAAAGAAGGACCTCATCTCCTTCTTGTTGTTAGGCATTTCTAGGTTCAATGGCGCTTTAACTCTCTCAGGGTCGATGGATATACCCTTCTCAGAGATAATATGCCCGAGCAATTTCTCTTCAGTGACCCTAAATATGTATTTCTTAGGGTTGAGGGATATTCCATACCGGTGACATCTCTCACAAATATGGGTGAGGTGGGTGGAATGATCATGCCTGTCCCAGGAAAAGATGGTCAAATCAACCATGTAGATGATTATACACCGATTCACAAGGCCCTCGAAAGCAATGTCCATGGTCTTTTGAAATGTGGCCCCTGCATTAATCAAGCCAAAGGGCATTCTCCGGTAGGAAAACATTCCCCACTTGGTGGTAAATGTCATTTTCCCTCTATATTCATATTTAACCATGACTTGGTTATACCCAGAGTACCCATCCAAGAAAGACATCATTTGTGATCCATTCATGATTTTTAATACCTTATCCAATGAGGGGAGATGATGATTGTCTTTCTTGGAGGCCTTGTTCGAATTTCAGAAATCCACATAGAGGCGGATCTCGCCACTTTTCTTCCTCATAGGGATGAGGTTAGTAACCCACATAGTGTTCCAGATTGGAAAGATTATCTGGGCTGACAGTAGTTTTTGAACCTCCTAGTAAATCAGAGGCTCGATCAGTGGGTTGACCAGTCGTTTCTTTTGCCAGAAAGGCTTAGCATCAGGTTTGAGTGGGATAGTATGAGTCATAATGGATGTATCATAGGTTTTCAAGTCCTTGTACCCCCAGGCGATTACGTCTATGTATTCTCAGAGAACCACGAGACTCTTCTCCTTCTCCTCAGGGGAGTAGGAGGTGCCAATGTGTATCATTTTCTCTTCACGGGGCTAGTCGATGTTTACTTTCTTGAATTTTCCTCCCTCAGGGGAGGATGATATCTTCTCCCAGCCTCGAGGGTCCAAGTCAAAGATTCATTCAAGCGTAACCATCCCCTTAGGAAAGGTGTGTTAGTAATAACTGAGAGGGGGGGTGAATCAGTGGCCTCAAATTTTCATCCAATTTAAACTTTAATCTACCAATCAATACTTCTCAAATTATTAATTCCCAACAAGATGCATGCCTTTGAAATATTTGAAACAAATAACTGTCTATTGGTTTACCTTGTCTGTCCTTATTCTCCTTGATAACCGATAAGCAGTAAACTATATTTACCGATACTCAGTAAATGTGCAGAGTATACCAGTCAATCCATAAATGCATATGCAAAATGTAAAACACTAAAGTAATAAACCATACACATAACACAAGGATTTTAACATGGAAACCCTGTTAAGGGAAAAACCACTAGGACTGGTACCCCAAATTTTCACTCTTCTGAAGTGAGCCCTATTAGGAGCCAACCCTGTTAAAAGTTACACACACACTGTTAAGTGCGACCTTGTTAGAGGATTTTCAATACATAGGTTGTTACTAAGTATCTGGCATCTACGCTACCATCCTTGAATCAGTCTTATGACTGCCAATAGGCTTTATGCAAATCTTACTACCATCCTTGAATCAGCCTCCTTCTTAGACTATCAATAGGCTTTAGGTAAGACCGGTGCTACTATCATGAGTCAACCTTCTGGTAATCTGTTAGGATATACCTCAATTACAAAAGACTGTTAAGTCCCGCTCTGTTAAGAGACTTATTGCTTCAATGGTTAAACTGAAACAAAATGACATGTTTCTAATGCAACTTAACTACAGATTTTTAGATCTATTTAATTACAATATCTTTTTTATCAATGTATCAATACAATTCCTTTATACTTAACTCTTTCTGCTTTGTGATGCTGTGCTTTTTTGTCTGTTGATGTCTATAGAATTATTTAGCTCTCCCTCAGCTTGATTGATCAAGACTGCATGAAGTTAATCCTTCATCAGTTTCTCTTTAGCATCTTCTATCAATTCACTCTCCTATGTATCTGATTTCTTATCGACCACACTGAGAATGAATTATAATTGTCTCTTAAATAGACATGATTTTCCTTAATTCTAGGTTCTTGATTCTTGATTCTTGATTCTTGGCATGAAAAACAATCTAGCCAAATTGTTTTATGGATTTAACTCCTAATTTATCTCGTAGTTATCTTCTTTCCAACTGTACAAATCACTTACTTAACTGTGGTCGAATAAAACAAATAAAACAACCAGTTAAGTCTATTCTTTAGCTCTGCCAGCTAGATATTTTGTCATTTTCTGATCTCTCTATTCCGTTGGTCAATTCTGCAGTTTTTCACCATTTCCGTCGGTGTCGCTTCAGTTAGCTTTGGGATCTCTGTTTGTCGGTCAACATTGGATCTTTCTCATCGGGAAACACTATTTTTACATCGTCGGGCATCATTTGATTCTACTTCATTGGGAAACACTATCTTCAACTCGTCGGGCATCACTATGACTTTATCTTTGTCTTTACCGATGGTGTGCACTCCACCGGTGTAGTCTGTCACTTAGTGAATACTAGACTTTTATGCATTGCTAAATCATAACCTTTATTCCATTGGTTCTCTGAAGTCTTTGGCATGACTATATAGATGATATCAAGTTGACATCAATGACAATACAAACCATTAACTGATTTAATGTCTTGCATCATCTTCAACTTAATATAGTCAATCATTTAATCAGTTGCATGTCATCAATCTCTCCCTTTGGCATTGATGGAAACATGCTATATTATCACACTATACTATTGCTAATACAATATGAAATACAATTGTTGAGATTCATCAAATTACCAAACAGTTTGCTTTTATAACCGATAAAATGTCTGACCGCCAGTAAGCTCTGTGTAAGCTTAGATTTGATTCTTCCAGCTTTTCTATTTCTTCTTCTGATGTGTTGTGACCTCTGTTGGTGTCAATTTTCTCTTTGATTGTTCTGCATCTTTATGTCACTGTCTTGTTTTTGCAACTTTTATACAAATACTCTCCCTTTGGATATGATCTCTCTCTGTTTGGAGTAATATGATAATGAATAGTTTCTAATGATAATATGGAAACATTATCTCCCTTTGACAACAATGCCAAACAAATATTTTACAAATATCTGACATTCTGTCAACTAATTCCTTCTTTCCATAATATATTCCTTGAATTTCCCTTATCCGTCATCAATATAATAATCTGCTCTAGTGCTTGGTTCTGATATATACCTTGTTGTATATAGATGTAGCTTTGAAGTTCAACTTCTGCTTGCATCAATCATGATTGATATTCTGATAATATATGGTTGATGCAGCCTTCAGTCCTTTTACTGACTGTTAGACATGGTTTTGACCCCTAGTCTCTTTCTCAGGTACTCAAATGTATCCTTGGGCAGTGGCTTGGTGAATATATCAGCTAACTATTCTTTTGATTGCACATATTCAAGTGTCACCTCTTTTTCTTGAACTTTTTCTCTTAAATAATGATACTTGATGGAAATATGTTTAGTCTTCGCATGCATGACTAGATTCTTGGAAATATTTATTGCACTAGTGTTATCACAATAAATAACTACTGGTTCTTTGATCTTCATATGCATACCTTCCAGCAGCTATTTGATCCATACAATATTTGAGCAGTTTACAGCAGCAACAACATATTCTTCTTCTGCAGTAGACTGAGAGATGCATCCTTGCTTCTTTCTAATCCATTTGACAAATCTATCACCCATAAAGAATGCTCCTCCAGTTGTGCTCTTCCGGTCATCAAGATTTCTAGCCCAATCAACATTGGTAAACACTTCTAGTTCAAATTTGCCTTCTCTTTTATACCATAAGCCAAATTCCTCAGTATTCTTCAGATATCTTAGTATTCTTTTCACAACAGTTATATGTGATTCCCTGGGGTTAGAAAAAAATCTAGCAACAATTCCTACTGCATGTGCAATATCTGGTCTAGTGTGTACAACATACATGAGTTTTCATCATGGATGTGTATAGAGTCTGATTTACCTTTGTTGTCGTGTCTTCCTTTGTTAATTTGCATCTAGTAGCCATCGGTGTTCCAACAGGTTTGGAATCTTCCATCTTGAATATTTTCTAAACTTCTTTGATGTATTTGGACTGAGTAATGAAAATACCTTCACTTTGTTGAATGATTTGTAGGCCAAGAAAGAACTTCATCTCTCCAAACATAGACATCTCAAATTCCTTTCCCATCTATTTAGAAAATGATTTGCATAGCATATCATTGCCTCCAAATATGATGTCATCAACAAATATTTCAGCAATCAAAGTGTTAGCATTTGTATCTTCTTTCAAATAAAGATTACTATTTTCACTAGTCCTTATGAATCCAATACTTATTAGATAGGAATGAAGTCATTCATACCAGGCTCTGGGAGATTTTTTTAATCCATACAAGGCTTTGTGAAGACTACATACCATGTTCCTCTTGTCTGGATCCACAAATACTTTTGGTTGTTCAATGTATACCTCTTCTTCAAGTATTCCATTTAGGAATGTTGACTTGACGTCCATTTGATATACTTTGAATCCTTTGTATGCAGAATAGGCAAGTAGAATTCTTACTCCTATCCTAGCAATGGGTGCAAAGGTTTCTCCATATTCTATGCCTTCTTCTTGTGCATACCCCTTGCATACTAGTCTTGCTTTGTTCCTTGTGACTTCTCCATTCTCATTCAATTTGTTCCTGAATATCTATTTTGTACCAATGACATTCTTGTCATCCGGTCTTGGCACAAGTGACCATGTCTTGTTCTTTTCAATCTTTTCAATCTCATCATTCATAGCACTTATCCATTCTTCATTATCTAGTGTAGCATTGACATACTTTGGTTCAAACTCACAAATTAAGCAATTTGAGTTTAAAGACTTACTTCTTGTTCTTGTACCAGCTTTCTTATCTCCTATGATCTGGTCCTCTGGATGGGTCCTTCTTACATATCTTGCAAGTATAGGTACAACTCTTTGCATATCAGCTTGATCTTCATTACCTTGCACATTATCTTGATCATTATCCTAACTGTTGGTATCAGCATTCTGACTGTCGGTTACAACATTCTCTTGTTCTGAATTTATGCACTGTTGCTTGGGTAGAGTTGTGGGTTCTTCACAGTATACAAATTTGTTGTAGTCTTCTGGTTCTTTTATGCTTTCCAGCTCATTCTTCTCTGCAAATTCATCAATATTTACATTTTCACTTTCAACTATTTTTTTAGAAGCCTTGATTAGACATTTAAAATCTTTTCTTTTGGTAGAATACCCCAGAAAAATACCTTCATCACTTTTGGCATCAAGCTTTCCATTTCTTTGATCTTTTAAGACATAACATTGATTGCCAAAATTTTTGAAGTAACTTACATTGGGTGTTTTACCATACCATAGCTCATAAGGAGTCTTCTTTGAGTCCTTTCTTAATTGTACTCTGTTAAGTGTGTAAACAGCAGTGCTAATAGCTTCCCTCTAGAAGATCTAAGTGATGTCCTTCTCTATCATCAGTGTTCTTGCACAATCAACTATTGATCTATTCCTTCTCTCAACAATCCCATTTTGTTGTGGTGTTCTTGGTGCAGAAACCTATCTTTTTATACCATGCTCAATACAAAAATTAGTGAACTCATCTGATATAAATTCTCCTCCTCTATCTGATCTCAAACATTTCAGATCCTTACCACTTTGTTTTTCTACCATAGCCTTATACCATTTGAACATCTTGAATGCTTCAGATTT